>ML436903.1:0-61851 GCA_005239525.1 Nicotiana knightiana | reverse complement strand
ATATATATATATATATATATATATATTGTCACGACCCCAAATCCTAAACCGGACGTGATGGCGCCTATCGTGGAACTAGGCTAGCCGACTACCGTATGTTCGCAATTTCTTTTGAAAATCCCAATAAAGTTTCAAGCATTTTATAAAATATACAGAAATTACTAAATAAAGTAGGCCAATTATACAGTACCGCCAACCCCAAACCCGGAGCCAACATGTCATGAGCATCTAGGGGAATAAGCCCAAAATATACAATTATACTACAAAACCTCCGAATAAAAGCTAGATACAAAAAGAAGGGAAAACATAGATGCTGCGGACGCTGAACAGCTACCTTTATATCCCGCAATCCGGCTCCGCGCGAAATAATTGGCTAATGCTCGATATCTGCACCTGAATCTGCACACAGAGGTGCAGGGAGTAATGTGAGTACGCCAACTCAGTAGTAATGAAAATAAATCAAGTCTAAGCGGCAAGGAAACACATAAAATCAATGCCATCAAATCACAATAAACACAGCCTTACTTTCCAATAATATAAACATAGATATACGAAATCATCATGCAAATAAAATCAACTTCAGAAAAAGTCCTTTAAAGAATGCACATTTTAACAACTTCAAACCGAAAGATTTAGTATGAAAATGAATGTAGTAAAATCATAAGTAGCCCCTCGGGCAAAAACGTGTATCATAATTAGCCCCTCGGGCATGCCTCACAGTCACTCAGCACCTCACAGTCACTCATGCCTCCCAATCACTCGTCACTCGACACTCGGCACTCGGCATTCGGTGCGCTCAGTGGGGGTGTGTACAGACTCCGGAGGGGCTCCTTCAGCCCAAGCGCTAATATGACTCAGCACCTCACCATCACTCTGGCCCTTGGCCATACTCAGCAGAACCACTCAAAATGCCCCTCGGGCAAATCAGTAAAACAGGGTACTCGACCCAAAACATCATTTTAAATTTCATGTAGTGTAAATTAGGCTGAGTTTCGAAAAACAGTATGCAAAGTATGGCTGAGTGAAATCATGAACAAATAGTGAGGAAAACAGCAGTAAAAAGCCCCCAAGGGATCTAAACAGATCGGCGCGAGGCCCCAAACACGGCTTATAGCCGAAATATTTCACAAATCTTTAGAACATAATTTAACATAAGGTTTTGAGTAAATATGCAGCTCATTAGTTGCCGCGGAGAGGACCTAGTCCAATCCAAAAATTAGTACGCGCCACATACTCGTCATCCGACATGTGTGACATTCCAAAATCAGTGAGAAAATATGTAATCCGGGGTTCCATACCCAGCCAAAACCAGTTTAACATCATCAATATATATCAAAGGAACTCAACCCAATCGAAAACTATCAAATTATACAAGAATCTCGAAATTTGGCAAAACCCGAGCCCCAGTCCCATGTCTCAGAATTCAATAAAATTTGCATCATTAGAATCCTCGTCCTCCCACGATTCTATACATACCAAGAACACTAAAATCGGACTACAACTGCCCACTCAAATTCTCAAAAGAAAAATCAATTTCATACGCACCCTTCTTCCCCAATTTGGATTTAATTCCAGCAAATTCTATGGTTTAATTACTTAGAAATCGACATATAAACGAGTTATGAAGTTTAAAAACCTTACCTCCAAGTGATTCCCTTCAATTCCCTCTTCATTCCTCTCAAAAGTGCTCCCAACTTGTCAACAATGGAGGAAATATGAGCTATTCTCGCACAAATGGCCTTTTAAAATATTCTGCCCAGCCATTAAATTTTCGTCACTGCGATCGCGAACCTTGGCACGCGATCCTGATGCATAGACTAACCAACCAATGCGATTGTATAACAATACATGCGATCTCATTGAACAATTCTCCACCCCACACACGCGCCTCAAATACTCTACGCGATCGCAGAAATACCCACGCGATCGCACTGCCTAACCTGACCAACATATGCGATCGCAATCCTAAACACACGATCGTAAATAACAAAATGCCTTCCCTACTATTTTACTCTACGCGATCGCAAACATCCTCCCGCGATCACGTAGAAGGAAACAAGAACTTCACACTAGCAGAAATCTGCCCAGTTTTCAAGCCAAGAGTTGGTCCGTTAACCACCCGAAACACACCCGAGGCCCTCGGGACCTTAATCAAACATACCAACATATCCCATAACATCATTCAAATTTAGTCGAGCCTTCGAAACACCACAAACAACGCAAAAATACCAAAATCACATCAAATTCAAGCCTATGAATTTTGAAACTTCCAAATTTCGCCAACTATGCCGAAACCAACCAAAACACCTCCGGTTGACCTGAAATTTTGCAGACGTATCCAAAATGAAATTACAAACCTGCTCCAACTTCCGGAATTCCATTCCGACCCCGATAGCCTATTTTCCACTGCCGACCGAAAATCGCTAAAAACTAACTTTCGCCAATTCAACCCTAATTCTACATCGGACATCAAAACTTCATTCCGAACAGACTCATAAGTCCCAAATCACCTAACGTAGCTATCCGAGCCATTAAATCCGCATTTTGAGGTCGTTCACCAATAGGTCAACTCTCAGTTGACTTTCTCAACTATTAGGCTACTTTAAGAAACTAAATGCCTAAATTCCCACCATAACCACTCCGGACCCAAACCAACTGACCCAACATAACAATAACTGGCTAGCAATATATAACAAATGCAGAAATATGAAACAGGTTAAATCTCACGGAACGACCGCCCGGGTCGTTACATCCTCCCCCTCTTAAATAAACGTTCGTCCTCGAACAGGTCTAGAAACATACCCGGAGTCTCGAATAAGTGAGGATATTTGTCCCGCATCTCTCGCTCGGTTTCCCAGGTCGCATCCTCCACCGGCTTCCCTCTCCACTGAACCTTCACTGAAACTATATCCTTAGACCTCAGCTTCCTGACCTGTCGACCCAAAATAGTATATCACCCTCGAGCTGAACCGTGCTGAAGTCCAAAACATGGGAAGGGTCACCAACATACTTCCGGAGCGTTGAAACATGGAATACTGGATGAATACTCGATAAACTCGGAGGCATAGCAAGCCTATAAGCCACCTCCCCAACCCTCTGAAGCACCTCAAATGGCCCAATGAACCTGGGACTCAGCTTCCCCCTCTTCCCGAATCTCATAACACCCTTCATGGATGACACTTTCAGCAACACCTTATCCCCAACCATGAAAGACACATCTCAGACCTTCCGGACCGCATAACTTTTCTGCCTAGACTGCGCTGTGTGAAGCCACTCCTGAATCAACTTCGCCTTACTCAAGGCATCCTGAACCAAGTCTGTGCCCAATGGCCTAGCCTCGCCCGATTCAAACCAACCAACCGGAGACCTGCACCTCCTACCATACAAAGCCTCATACAGAGCCATCTGGATACTCGACTGATAGCTGTTATTATATGCAAACTCCGCTAGTGGCAGAAACTGGCCCCATGAACCACCAAAGTCAATCACACAAGCTCGCAACATATCCTCCAAAATCTGAATGGTACGCTCCGACTGCCTGTCGGTCTTAGGGTGAAACGCTGTGCTCAACTCAACCTGAGTACCCAACTCTCTCTGCACGGCTCTCCAAAACTGAGATGTGAACTGAGTACCTCTGTCGAAAATGATAGAAACTGGAACCCCATGCAATCGGACAATCTCCCTGATATAAATCTCAGCTAACCTCTCTGAAGAATACGTAGTACCAATAGGAATGAAGTGCACAGACTTGGTCAGCCGATCCACAATAACCCATAGAGCATCAAACCTCTTCGAAGTCCGTGGGAGTCCAACTATGAAGTCCATGGTGATCCGCTCCCACTTCCACTCCGGAATATCAAACCTCTAAAGCAATCCACCAGGTCTCTGGTGCTCATACTTGACATGCTGACAGTTGAGACACCGAGCCACAAACTCCACAATATCCTTCTTCATCCTCCTCCACCAATAATGCTGCCTCAAATCCTGATACATCTTCGCGGCACCCGGATGGATGGAATACCGCGAACTATGAGCCTCTGCTAGAATCAAATCTCGAAGCCCATCTACATTGGGCACGCAAATCCGTCCCTACATCCTCATGACCCCATCATCACCAATAACCACATCCCTGGCATCACCGCGACGGACCTTGTCCTGAAGTACAAGTAAATTTGGATCATCATACTGGCGTGCTCTAATATGATCGTAAAGAGAAGACCTGGAGGCTACACAAGCCAACACCCGCGGGGGATCTGATAGATCCAATCTCACCAACTGACCCGCTAAGGCCTGAACATCAAGGGATAATGGCCACTCTACTACTGGAAGGTAGGCTAGACTCCCTAAACTCTCTGCTCTACGACTCAAGGCATCGGCCACTACATTAGCCTTCCCCGGGTGGTATAACATAATGAGGTCATAATCCTTGAGGAAATCTAACCATCTCCTCTAACGCAAATTCAAGTCCTTCTACCTCAGCAAATACTGCAAACTACGATGATCCGTGAAAATCTCACACTGCACTCCATACAAATAATGTCGCCAAATTTCAAGGCATGAACAATGGCAACTAACTCAAGATTGTGCACTAGATAATTCTTCTCGTGCACCTTCAACTGTCTGGACGCGTAGACAATTACCCTACAGTCCTGCATTAATACCGCTTCCAAACCAACTCTAGAAGCATCACAATAGACTGTGTAAGAACCCGATCCAGCAGACAAAACTAGTACCGGAGTTGTAGTCAATGCTGACTTGATCTTCTGAAAGCTCTCCTCACACTCATCAGACCATCTGAATGTAGCACCCTTCTGGGTCAATCTGGTCAAAGGCGAAGCAATAGAAGAGAATCCCTCCACAAAGCGATGGTAATATCCCGCAAAACCAAGGAAACTCCTAATCTATGTAGCTGAGGACGGTCTGCGCCAACTCTGCACCGCCTCTATCTTCTTTGAATCAACCTGAATCCCCTCACTAGACCCCACGTGGCCCAAGAAAGCTACCGAACCAAGTCAAAACTCACACTTGGAGAATTTTTCATAAAGCTTCTCCTCCCTCAACCTCTGTAACACAGCTCTCAAGTGCTGAGCATGCTCTTCCTGGTACGAGAGTAAACCAGGATGTCATCAATGAACATAATGACGAAGGAATCAAGATAAAACTGAAACACGCTGTTCATCAATTGCATGAACGCAGCTGGGGCATTGGTCAGCCCAAACGACATAACCAAGAACTCATAATGACCATATCTGGTCCTGAAAGAAGTCTTCAGAATGTCAGAATCCGGAATCCTCAACTGGTGATAACCAGATCTCATATCAATCTTGGAAAACACTCTGGCTCCCTGAAGCTGGTCAAACAAATCATAAATGCAGGGCAAGGGATACCAATTCTTCACCGTAACCCTGTTCAATTACCGGTAGTCAATACACATACGCATGGACCCATCCCTCTTCTTCACGAACAACACTAGTGCACCCCAAGGTGACACACTAGGCCGAATGAGCCCCTTATCCAGGAGTTCCTGAAGCTGCTCCTTCAATTTCTTTAGCTCCGCTGGTGCCATACGATAAGGTGGAATAGAAATAGGCTGAGTGTCTGACACCAAATCAATACCAAAATCAATATCCCTCTTAGGTGGCATGCTTGGTAGGTCTGCAGGAAACACATCCGAAATGTCACGAACCACCGGAACTGAATCAATAGCGGGAGTCTCACCACTGACATCCCTCACGAAGGCCAAATAAGATAAACATCATTTCTCAACCATGCGCTGAGCCTTCAGGTAGGAAATCACCCTGTTAGGCATATAATCGGAAGAACCTCTCCACTCAACCCTCGGACACCCCGACATAGCTAATTCACGGCCTTAGCGTGACAATCGAGAACATCATGACCTGGAGATAACCAATCCATGCCCAATATCACGTCAAAATCGACCATGCTGAGTAACAGTAGGTTCACTCGGGTCTGCAGACCCCTAATAGATATCATGCACAATCGATACACACGGTCCACAATAACAGTATCGCCCACCGAAGTTGACACATGAACAGAGGTGACTAGAGACTCATGGGGCACATCTAGAAACCCGGCAAAATATGAAGAAACATAGGAATATGTAGAATCAGGTTCAAATAAAGCCAAGGCATCACAGCAACAGATTGAGACAATACCTGCGATCACGGCATCTGAGACCATAGCATCCGACCTGGCTGGAAATGAATACATGCGAGCATGACCTCCCCCTGCTCGACCTCCCCCTCTAGGGCGGCCTCTGGCTGACTGACCACCACCCCTGGCTGCCTGGGCGGGTGGTGAAGTGACTGGAGCTGAAGTCCAGGGCTGGCCCCTTTGCTGAGAAGATCCACTCGAATGGCGGGGACACTACCTCCACCTGTGGTCGAACTCTCCACACTCAAAACAACTCTCTAGAGCTGGAGGCGGGGACTGATAGAAACCCCTAGCACCCGAATGGTCACTGGAAGACTCGTGCATAGAAGAACCCTGAACTGGGGGTGCTCGATCTACACTATGAGGTGGGAGGGCACCATTTGAAGTACGGCCTGAATGAGAACCGCGGGGACCCTGCCCCGAATATGCACTACTATATGCTGGGCGGCCTGACTGAGGAAGCCTGAATGGACTGCCCCTACCCTGCTAAAATTGTCCCTTAAGGGAGCACCACTGGAACTTCCCAAACCACGAGGCCTCTTGGCCTCCCTCTCCTCCCGCTCATGGCGGTGAGCAGGCTCAATATCTCAAGTTATGTCAACAACCTGCTCGAATGAAGCACCCGATACTCTCTCCTGAGTCATAAAAAACCGAAGCTGATAAGAAAGACTACCTACAAACCTCCTCACCCTCTCCCTATCGGTAGGGACAATCTCAAAAGCATGCCTAGCCAACTCGGAAAACCTCATCTCGTACTGAGTAACTGATAACTCTCCATGGCGCAACTGCTCAAACTGCCTGTGGTGATCCTCTCTATAGGAATGAGGAACATACTTCTCCAAAAAGATAGTGGAGAACTGCTGCCAGGTAAGAGGTGTTGAACCAACCGGTCTAAGCCTCTCGAATGACTCCCACCAGGTAAAGGCAGCACCCGCAAACTGAAATGTAACAAATGAGACCCCACTAGTCTCCAATATACCCGCGGTACGCAATATCCTCTGCTACCTATCTAGAAATCCCTAGGCATCCTCGTCCTCTGTATCGCTGAAAGTCGGAGGCTAAAGTCTGCTGAATCTCTCCAACCTGCGCTGCTCGTCCTCAGGCATAACAGGGACCACATAATCCTGGACCGGAGCAACTGGCTGAGCTTGGGCTGCTCCCGGTACCTGAATACCCTGTGCAGCCTGCTCAGGTGCCCGGGCAGCGGGAGTCTGATTGCCTCCTCCGGCCTGAGCTGTAGTGGCAGTAGAAGACATGGCGACTGCTTGAGCCAAACTGGTGCATACTGACAATATCTGAGACAGGGTCTCCTGAAGACCCGAAATAACCATAGGCACTTCTGGTGACTGAGCCTGTCCTGCTAGGACACCATCGGTGGGAACCTAATCATGATCTATAGGGGGATCCTGAGGTACTGCCCCGGCTTCTGTGCGAGCTGGCCCCTACCTCTACCACAGCCTCGACCTCTCGCTGGTCTAGCTGGTGACTAGTCACTCTGATCGATATGGCGTGTTCTCACCATCTGTGAGAGAATGAAACAACGTAAGTTCAGATTTCAAGAATGAATAGATCAACACGAAAGAGTTTAAGAAAGATAGAAATGTTTCCTAAAAGTTTGGCAGCCTAGCGAAGATAAGTACAGACGTCTCTGTAGCGAACCGCAAGACTCTACTAAACCTGGTCATGACCATTGAGTCGTATGTAACCTAGAGCTCTGATACCAAATTTTCACCACCCCAAATCCTAAACCGGTCGTGATGACGCCTATCATGGAACTAGGCTAGCCGACTATCGCATGTTCGCAATTTCTTTGGAAAATCCCAATCAAGTTTCAAGCATTTCATAAAATATACAGAAATTACTAAATAAAGTAGGCCAATTATACAGTACCACCAACCCCAAAACCCGGAGCCAACATGTCATGAGCATCTAGAGGAATAAGCCCAAAATATACTATTATAATACAAAACCTCCGAATAAAAGCTAGATACAACAAGAAGGGAAAACAGAGATGCGGCGGACGCTGAAAATCTACCTCTATATCCCGCAATATGGCTCCGCATGAAATAACTGGCTAATGCTCAATATCTGCACCTGAATCTGCACACAGAGGTGCAGGGAGTAATGTGAGTACGTCAACTCAGTAGTAATGAAAATAAATTAAGTCTTAGCGGCAAGGAAACACATAAAATCAATGCCATCAAATCACAATATACACATCCTTACTTTCCAATAATATAAACATAGATATACGAAATCATCATGCCTTAAAATCAACTTTAGAAAAAGTCCTTTAAAGAATACACATTTTTAACAACTTCAAACCGAAAGATTTAGTATGAAAATGAATGTAGTAAAAGCATAAGTAGCCCCTCGGGCAAAAACATGTATCATAATCAGCCCCTAGGGCATGTCTCAAAGTCACTCAGTACCTCACAATCACTCAGCACCTCACAGTCACTCATGCCTCCCAATCACTCGTCACTCGGCACTCGGTGCGCTCACTAGGGGTGTGTACAGACTCTGGAGGGGCTCCTTCAGCCCAAGCGTTAATATCACTCAGAACCTCACCATCACTCTGGCCCTCGGCCACACTCAGCAGAACCACTCAAAAGCCCCTCGGGCGAATCAGTAAAACAGGGTACTCGACCCAAAACATCATTTTAAATTTCATGTAGTGTAAATCAGGTTGAGTTTCGAAAAACAGTATGCACAATGTGGCTGAGTGAAATCATCAACAAATAGTGAGGAAAAAAAGCGTAAAAAGCCCCCAAGGGGTCTAAATAGATCGGGCCGAGGCTCCAAACACGACTTATAGCCCAAATATTTCACAAATCTTTAGAACATAATTTAACATAAGGTTTTGAGTAAATATGCAACTCATTAGTTGCCGCAGAGAGGACCTTGTCCAATCCAAAAATCAGTACGCGCCACATACTCGTCATCCGACATGTGCGCCATTCCAAAATAAGTGAGAAAATATGTAGTCCGGGGTTCCATACCCTCAGGACAAGATTTATAACCATTACTTACCTCTACCGGGCCAAAACGCTATTCCGCAATGTTGTTTCCCTCAAATTAGCTCCCGATTTCTCCGAATCTAGCCAAAACCAGTTTAACATCATCAATATATATCAAAGGAACTCAATACAATCGAAAACTATCAAATTATACAAGAATTTCAAAATTCGGCCAAACCCGAGCCCCAGGCCCATGTCTTAGAATTCAATAAAATTTGCATCATTAGAATCCTCGTCCTCCCACGATTCTATACATACCAAGAACACTAATATCAAATCACAATTGCCCACTCAAATCCTCAAAAGAAAAATCAATTTCCCATGCACCCTTCTTCCCCAATTTGGGTTTAATTCCAGCAAATACTATGGTTTAATTACTTAGAAATCGACATATAAACGAGTTATGAAGTTTAAAAACCTTACCTCCAATTGATTCCCTTCAATTCCCTCTTCAATCCTCTCAAAAGTGATTCCAACTCGTCAACAATGGAGGAAATATGAGCAATTCTCGCACAAATGGCCTTTTAAAACATTCTGCCCAGCCATTAAATTTTCTTCACTGCGATCGCGAACCTTGGCACGCGATCGTGATCCACAAAGCAACCAACCAATGCGATCGTAGAAAAATATACGCGATAGCATAGAACAATTCTCCACCCCACACACGCGCCTCAAAATACTCTACGCGATCGCAGAAATACCCACGTGATCGCACTGCCTAACCTGACTAACCTATGCGATCACAATCCTAACCATGCGATCGCATAGAACAAAATTCCTGCGCCACTATTTTACTCTACGTGATCGCAAACATCCTCCCGTGATCGCGTACAAGTAAACCAGAACTTCACAGCAGCAGAAATCTGCCCCATTTTCAAGCCAAGAGTTGGTCCGTTAACCACCCGAAACACACCCGAGGCCCTCGGGACCTCAACCAAATATACCAACATATCCCATAACTTCATTCAAACTTAGTCGAGCCTTCGAAACAGCAAAAACAACGCAACAACACCAAAATCACATCAAATTCAAGCCTATGAATTTCGAAACTTCCAAATTTCGCTAACTATACCGAAACAAACCAAAACACCTCTGATTGACCTGAAATTTTGCAGACATATCCAAATGACATTACGAACCTGCTCCAAATTTCAGAATTCCATTCTGACCCCAATAGCCTATCTTCCAATTCCGACCGATAATCGCCAAAAACTAACTTTCGCCAATTCAAGCCTAATTCTACATCGGACATCAAAACTTCATTCCGAACACACTCCTAAGTTCCAAATCACGTAACGACGCTATCCGAGCCATAAAATCTACATTCCGAGGTCGTTCACCAATAGGTCAACTCTCAGTTGGCTTTCTCAACTATTAGGCTTCTTTAAGAAACTAAATGCCTAAATTCTCTCCATAACCACTCCGGATCCAAACCAACTAACCCAACATAACAAAAAAATGCTAGCAATATATAACAAATGAAGAAATAGGGGAAACATGGTAAATCTCACCGAACGACCGGCCGGGTCGTTATATATATATATATATATATATATATATATGTGTGTGTGTGTGTGTGTGTGTGTGTGTGTGTGTGTGTATAAGAACATGAAGCGTTAGGAACACAGGGTCAGGTTCTTTTAGGGATTGATTTATAACCTACTCAGATGCATCGTTGAATATTAAAAACAAAACGTCTCGACTTATATAAATTAATCTGTTATAATTGATTCATCGACTTATAATTGGTTTATCAATTCATTCATTATTCTTACGTAGTAATGTACAAGATTGATCATCAATTACAATATAGTTTATGTGTGTGTATGAAATTACTCATATACTTAAATATAACTTTAAAAATTCCTTTACATAGATGTTATTATAATCAATTAAAAGTAATTATCTAGTTAATATAATTTTTTTTAAAGATTATCCTTATAGTTTATAATTATTTATAATAATTTTAGTTTAATAAAATAAATATTTATAGCTAATAATAATTTTTTTATAGCTTATAATATTTAAAAACCAAAAAAGAAAAAAAATTTAATTTGTTTTTTAACTTTGGTCGCTATTTTGGTCAACGGTCAAAACTTTATTACAGACCAAAAATAGTGACCAAAGTTGGTCACTTTTTCTAATAACAGTATCAAAAACGGGTTCCGCCCCCCCTCCATTTCCTTTATTTTCATCCCAAAATTTCCAAAAACTCTCTCAAAACCATCCCCTACCCTTCTCACACAAATCTCATTCCCCAACCCCGCGCTACCACTGCTCCCCGTCCACCACCCACTACCACCGCCACCAGTGCCGCCGCCCCCCTCTCTCCTTCTCCACCTAAAAAAAAACTAGGTTTGAATTATAACCTTGAATCTTTGTTATTTCTTGTTTTTGTTTCAATATTTGATGTATTGTAGTTTATTGTTTCAATTAGTATTTCAATTTTTTGAACATTGTATTCTATTGAGGATTAGGGTTTAGGTCTTGTTTTAATTAGTTTTGTTAATTAATTTTATTAACTAATTAGTTTACTTAGTGTTGAATTCTATTATACTTTGTATTGTCTTGATAGTTTAGTTAGAATCTAGGGTTTAGGATATGAATTGGACTTTTAGCTTATGTATTGGAATTTTGGTTTATGAATTGGAATTTTAGTGTATGAGTTGAACTTTTAGTTTATAGATTGAAATTTTAGGATATGAATTGAACTTTTAGGATATGAATTGGACTTTTAGTTTATGTATTGTAAAGTTTATGAATTGGAATTTTAGTTTATGAATTGAACTTTTAGTTTATAAATTAAAATTTTAGGATATGAATTGAACTTTTAGGATATGAATTGGACTTTTAGTTTATGTATTGTAAAGTTTATGAATTGGAATTTTAGTTTATGAATTGAACTTTTAGTTTATAAATTAAAATTTTAGGATATGAATTGATCTTTTAGGATATGAATTGGACTTTTAGTTTATGTATTGTAATTTTAGTTTATGAATTCGAATTTTAGTTTATGAATTGGAGTTTTAGTTTATGTATTGGAAGTTTAATTTATAAATTGAAATTTTAGGATATGAATTAAACTTTTAGTGTATCAGTTGAACTTTTAGTTTATAAATTGGAATTTTTGTTTATGAATTGGAATTTTAGTGTATGAGTTGAACTTTTAGTTTATAAATTGAAATTTTAGGATATGAATTGAAATTTTAGGATATGAATTGAACTTTTAGGATATGAATTTGACTGTTAGTTTATGTATTGTTATTTTAGTTTATGAATTGGAATTTTAGTTTATGAATTGGAATTTTAGGATATGGAATTGTAATTTTAGTTTATGAATTGGACTTTAAGTTTATGTAATGGAATTTTAGTTTATAAATTGAAATTTTAGGATATGAATTGAACTTGTAGTTTATGAATTGAACTTTTAATTTATAAATTGAAATTTTAGTTTATGAATTGGACTTTTAGTTTATGAATTGGATTTTTAGTTTATAAATTGAAATTTTAGGATATGAATTGAACTTTTAGGATATGAATTGGACTTTTAGCTTATGTATTGTAATTTAGTTTATGAATTGGAATTTTAGTGTATGAATTGAACTTTTAGTTTATGAATTGAACTTTTAGTTTATAAATTGAAATTTAGGATATGAATTGAACTTTTAGGGTATGAATTGAACTTTTAGGATATGAATTGAAATTTTAGGATATGAATTGAACTTTTAGGATATGAATTTGACTTTTAGTTTATGTATTGTAATTTTAGTTTATGAATTGGAATTTTAGTTTATGAATTGGAATTTTAGGATATGGAATTGAACCTTTAGTTTATAAATTGGAATTTTAGTTTATGAATTGGACTTTTAATTTATGTATTGGAATTTCAGTTTATAAATTGAAATTTAGGATATGAATTGATCTTTTAGTCTATGAATTGAACTTGTTTTATTTGTATAGATAGAACATCGTACTTGGATGTACAATAGGAATTATCCTAATAGGCGGGGATTGCGGGAGGATTTTGTAGAAGAAGTTGATGACTTTATTAGACATGCAATGTCACTTCCACCATACAAAAGTGAAGGAGTAATTAGGTGCCCTTGTGTTAGGTGTGTTGCACCTCCTTTTTCAACTACCTCTGGTTAATAAAGAGGTAGTGAGGGAGTTTTTTCACTTTAAGTGACATTATTCAGATTCGGGATTTATTTTTATTTTCAGAGTCGCCACCCGGATTTTTGACGGTGTTCCGGGACACCGTTTTATTGAAATCCCGAACCGAGGAAATTTAGACTCTATTTTAAGTTGTCTGCGTACCAGAAATCCGAGTAAGGAATTCTGTTAACCCGGGAGAAGGTGTTAGGCGTTCCCGAGTTCCGTGGTTCTAGCACGGTCGCTTAACTATTAACATGTGGCTGAGTTATCTGATGATTTACATATTTTTTTCCTATTGCATTTAACCGTTTAATTTTTTAACTGTTTTCCATTTTTATGGATTTATCTTGAAACAAGTCACGATGGAGTGCACTTGCTTGTCTTTTGAACACATTATAACTACGCCACATGAAATGTTCCCGTAATTACAACATGTGATTCTTATTATAATTTGAAGTTGAAGACGGGGACATGAGTTGTCGCTCCCGGTGTTAGTTAAGTAGATTTGATTTTTTATCAAAATTTTGAACTAAAGGTATTCATTCTACCTATAAGATCTCCTAAAACAACATTCATTGCTCTAAGAGAACATCTTATGGGCTATGGCCTCATCTAGCCCCATTTTATCTTATTAGGCAATCCTAAATCAATTCTCCTTGTAATAAGACTACTAGTTCTGAAAAGAAGGTGTTTTTAGCCAATGATGACAAATATGGGAATCAGAACATCTCTCGTTTGTTCAGATATATACACTTATGAAATTTAACTGNATACGAATGGGCAAGATGAAATCACTCTACTTCTTCCAGAATTTTATGATTTCTAACAAAGGTCATACCACAGGCGGTTTTATTAATTCGAAACAGTAATTCTTACCCATTCTAAACAACCTAATCTCACGTATCTAAAGGATTTAAAGTTCACACATATGTATACATTGATTTCTTGCAAATTTATGAGATACAAGATAAACTGAAGATGATCTACTGATTCTATTCATGTTGAAACTTTACTGAATTTGAAATAACCATTCTTCCAAAAGAAAAAATTAATCCAAAACGGGATGTTTATATAGATTTTACATACGTTCTTTTGTTTAATATCATGGCAGAACAGACAAGAATGTAAGCTCGAAATTTCGGGAACATGAATATAACAAAAATTAAACGTACAGTCCAGTCTTAAATTATATTACAATGAAAGCTAAAGAAATAGGGGGGGTTACAACTTGACTGCCGCTGTACATTTTTTCAGAATGAAAGAAACTAGAAATAAGACTCTAACTAATTTGTTGACTCGAAATTCCCTTGAGGCCTTACGCTCGAGCCTTCTCTTTGTAATCTGTAGAACACCCTAATACAATTTAGGTGTTATGCAACTACCAAAACCAAACTAACCATGAAGAGGCCAGTTTTAATTCTGATATTGCATGTGTTTAAACCACCCTATCTGGCAGAATATTTTATGCACTTTCTCAGGGTGAATATGATCATAAAAGGATCAATTCACCTCTGGACTTGTCATTTTTTGTACTTGGGACTTTTAGTCCTATCAATTCCTTAACTTGATTTTGTAGGCATTTCAAGAGGATAAACTTGATCAATATGAAGGATTCCAGATTTTCTCCTCTAGTGAGCCTTTGATTGCCCATTTTACATCCTTTGAAAGGACAATTTCAGCAAGCTAACTACTGTTTATGCACTATTATGAGACGAATTTGACTATCAAAGAGTCAAATTCACCTACCTTAGTGCTAACAACCTAATTCTAACTATATGGCACTTTAATTATCTAGGCATTTGTAGGGGATGGATTTGGCCATTCAAGGGTTCAAATTCCTCACTCTAATGCCCTTCTTAACTACACACTTTAACCTTCTAAAGGGTGAATTTCAGCCATTTATGCTACTGTTTTGTGCACTATTGTGGGGTGAACTTGACTATCAATAAGTCAAACTCATATACCCTAGTGCTAATACTAACCTATCTAGAGACTTGCTTGTTGAATCTCTTTATTGACCAAAGAGACTCAATTGAAAGCATATTTTGTGCACTCTTAGGGAAAGAATCTGACCATAAAAAAGGGCCAGATTCAGTCATCCTAGTGCAACTTGTTCTATTATTTGGAACTATGAATATTAACTAAACAGTCAACATACAACAACCAAAAATACCAATATCAAAACAATACTTGTCACACTCACAGGTTCATTATCATGTTAACAAAACATCTATAAAACCACATTTACGTACAGAAGAAGAAACAACCTTATTTATCAAAAACAGCTAGCTTAAGAAATGAGTAGAAGAGGAGAATTCCAATCCAACACTTCATTAAGAACAAGAAGAGTTAATACATACCTTTTTTAAGAGTAGAACAACAGAAAATTGGACCAAATAAAGGTCAGATGCTAAAAAAGACTGGAGATCAACACAGCAACTAATCAGGAAACAAAACCAGCAGTAGAGAAACCCAGAAAATGAGAGCTTGGAAAACCAGGACTTGAAGCAAAACCAGCAAGCAAGAAATATTTCAACCGGATAAACTTTAAAGCCCCAAAAAGAACCAGTTAGCTATCACCCAAGTTCAAAGAATACCATCATTGAAGAAAACCATATTTTTTAGATATTTCTATACCTAATCGAGTGTTCTTTTAGTATAGGATTTCTACTGTGTGTGTATATGAAATTTTGTGTCCAGATTTTCAACAGGGCCTCAGGTTCAAAAAGAAGGTCCTCCTCTTCTTTTTTAATATGTCAAAAGAAAGTCTATTTATAAGGAGTCCACAGATGGGATATGCTTTTGGCATATCCCTTATCCAAAAGGCTGAAAAATGGTCCTCATAGTACATAGGGCAGCTGTCAACCATATCTTTGGGACAGCTGCCCCTATTCTTAAACATTCTTTCTTATCGNACTGATTCAATTTGATTAATTCAAACTAATGACCTAAAATTAGAAGCTTGGTTAATCATTAAGATCAGGTTAACTGATTTGTTTTAGCTAATTAATCCTAACTAGTTGTCCTGGACATGTCTTAGGACTTAATTAATTTTTTTTAAGAGACTATTAGCCTAGGTTAATCTATTAAACAATTGATTGTGGGAAATTATTGTTAACTAAATTAGTCTTGATAAGTCTAGGTTAGATCATGACCAAACATTGTTTTAGAACTGAGTTTTAGCATAATTGGTTCATTAATTTCTTATTATTAACTGATTTCAACTTGTTTAGGATTTTGGTCGATTAATGAGAGTTAATTAATTTGTTAAAATTAGTCAGTTTTCTTGTATTAAACATGTTTAAGTTTCACTCGAACCTAGGAGGAGTCAGTTTGTTTGAGTTAATTGAATATACCAATCTTAAACTAAATGTTGAAATTTAAACTGTGTTTAATTGGAAGTTAATCATATAATTGAGACTAATCATAGGCATCAAAATCAAGGCTAAATCAAACGACGACCTCAAACAATACATGAACAAAACAGCTATATAGGGGCTGTTTTACTAAAGAAACATTTTAACCTATGACTTCAGGGATTTAATCGATCAGTTGTTCATGTTCGTTTATTGACAGAATTCACCAAAATGTTTGGAAATTAGCAGAGAAAGGAAACTAAACTACACAAAACCTAATGCTAATCTTGGTCATACAAATTACTATATTTAACAGTTAAATCATACAAAATAGTGGCAAAACTAAGCTAAATGCATTTAGAAAAAGGGAAAACATGAATAGAAAAAAGGAAAAATAAAGGGAAACAGTAAGCATCTAGTGCCTAGTTATGCTGACAAATCAAGACACATAGAAAAGAAATAGGGATACCCGTTTGAAGGGTTTGGACGAACTACGGTGACTAATCGGAGTTAAGCCGGACTACGACGACTTTCAAAGGTGACCCTTACTCACATGAATCGACGGCTCTTGTCAAGAGCCATCGACTCATGTAAGTTTGAGTCACGGAGCCACTCGGATTCGCCATTAGCACACATTATGGTTCTGACAGTTTCTTAGATCTGGAATTGACGGGATTCGAGTGGGTTTTTTGGGAAGCTGATGGTGGGATGGGGTTAAGAGGGAGGAGAGGACCATAGGGTGAAAGTTTGGGGGTGATTGGAGGAGGTCCGGTGGCCGGACGACGGTGGGATTTTGGGGCGGCTAGGGTTTAGGTTTAGAGAGATGAGAGAGAGACAAACAGGGGGGTGTGAGGCTTAGGTGAAATGAGGGGGTGGGGTGTAGTTTGGACATATATATAGTTTAGGGATCGGATACTTCTCAGCCGTTGGATCTGGAAAGATCAACGGCTGAGATTGACACCTATTAAACGGTGTCGTTTGGACTAAGTGGTAAAGGCCGGGTTGAGGGATTTATTGGGCTGGGTAGTTTGAGTATATGGGGATTGGGCCTAGGTATTTCTTGGCCCAGGTCTGATTTTTTGACTTTTTTGACTAATTAAACTAATTAATCTAATTAAGTTATAATCTAATTTAATCCAAAAAATATAGTAACTAATTTAGACCTACTTTTCATCTATTTACAGATTAATCAAGAATAAAATGACCAATTCTATATTCCTAATTAATGTATAATTTAATGAATAAAAATGATTAGTTTTAGTAATTAGTTATTAAAACTACATTACATTAAATAACCATCACTCGTCTATTATTCAATTAATTATAACTTTATAATTCTTTGATAATAGTGATGCAATTTTGAACAAATTTAAAAAGATGAATTACGTATATGCCAAAAATACAAATTTTTTTCATAATTAATCACTGAAAATCAACAAAATCTATGAAATTAATTTATTTATCGAATTTTGTAGGGGAATTTGGTAGGTGAAAAATCACATGCTCACAAGGTGCGACTGTATGAAGTTTGGAAAACTAGAGGAAGTTATGCTTCATCTTTATAGGAAGGAGTTTATAGCGAATTACTTTGTGTGGACCAATCATGGAGAGTTCGATGGTAGCAATGGGATATTTCATAATGGATGATTTTGGGATGCACTAAGGGGTGAGCCCAATGAAAATGTTGAACAAACTCCTAATGATGACGCAAAACATTTTTTTGAAAAGTTAGAGGAAGCTAGTCGTCCATTACGGGAAGGAAGTCCGCGCTCTGAGCTGTCTGTTGCAGTTAGATTACTAAGTATAAAATCTGATTGGAATATTTCTCAAACAACCATGGACTCTTTCATTGACCTTGTCACGACCCAAAATCTATAAGGTCGTGATGGCGCCGGACATCATTGTCAGGCAAGCCAATCATTAATTAATTGAAATAATTTCCGGTTTTAACATTTATGAAAAATATTTCCTTTAACTTTATTATATATTAACTAAATAAAATCTGTTAAGTAAAACAATGGTTTGAATATTACACTTTAGCAAATATATCCCAACACATCCCAGAACCTAGTGTCACAAGTACATGAGCAATTTCTAAGAATTTATACAATCATCACAAAGCCTGTCCGAAATACAAATTGGACAAGGAAATTTAAAATTAAAATAAATACAATACGAGGGGGACTGTGTCAGCTGCGGATCGCCTTCGGATGATGCATCTCGCCTAAGTCTCCGAATCCTCCACATTGCTATGAAAGTACCTGTGCAATAAAATGCACAGCAAGTGTAGCATGAGTACAAAAATAACGTGTACTCAGTAAGTCGCCTGCCTAACCTCAGAGAGGTAGTGACGGGCAAATTAGACACTTGCTAAAGGTCAATATAGAATATTCAAGTATGACACTAAGCATGATTATCATAGGCAATTTATTAAAATCAGGAATAAATATTATCTACTCCATTCACATTTAACACTTTATATCTTCATCATATTAATAGCAATTAATCAACATGGGTGATTTAATCAAATAACAATTAATCAACGGGAAGGAACAACTTCTTCCAAAATTTTTAATAACTTTAAATCTTTGTTATTTCAATTGACAACTTAAAATTCCAGGCCAGTAATCAGGCAAAGATCATAGCAACTACGCAGTAAATATCATGCGCAAGCAATACCGAGGGTTGAACGACGCGAACCAACAATAATAAATTGTGCACTGCCGAGGGTCGAACGGCTCGAACCATAGATGCATCTATCTGCCCTGCTCACGAATCGATCATGTGACGCGTTTATACATACAAATAATAAGGTTAGCCTGCTCGCGAATCATACCTGCAACTCAGGTGCTCATATGTACACATATCCACATAATAAGTCCGTATTTTTATCAAGAAAGCAGTTTTTCTCAGGAAAGTGGTAATATTCTTCTTAAAGGAACATGTAATATGGCTTTTAAATCTTTGTTTTGAAACCCATTTGCTAAGTTTAATGATATTCCATAATATAACCCTACCAGGTATACAATTATCCACGGAGGAATCGATTCTCTTTCTAGATGATTAAGAAAATGAACTCTAGTCTTGTTTAGATATTCAATTACGATTTCGATTATATTAGCAGTTTAGTATTACAGGCAGGATCACAGGTACAACACGTAAGGCATGCTAGTGGGTCCTAGACTACCCGGACATGGCATAATAGTATCTACGCACGGACTTCCGACACCTCGTGCGTACGTAGCACCTGAAGATAATAGCACATACTTAATTAATTCACCTAGGGGGACAATTCCCCCTCACAAAGTTAGAAAGGAGACTTACCTCGCTCCGAAATTCCATAACCGGCTTCCAAGTCCTTCCGACAACTCCAACGGACGCACAATGCCCCAAAACTATCCAAACAACAACAAACCAATGAAAATATACTCTAATATTTGCAACAATTACAAATTATATAATTTCCCAACCCCGCTTAGTGGAATGATCAAAATGCACTCGGGCCCACGTGCCCGAAATCCAAAATTTCTCGAAGATATATTCTACCCGGCCTTACTAGATCAAATATACAATTTACTCTATATTCCATGCTCAAATTCGTAGCTAAAAATCCAAATTACCATTCCTAGGTTTTCTTCAATAAATCCAAATTATTCCACAATTTCCATGTCTAATCCATGCATATAATCTTATATTTAACTTAGAAACATGAAGGAGTTACTTACCTTGACATCGCATGAAGAAATCCTCTCTTTGAAACCTCCCAAGATTGTCCAAACCAAGAGAAAAATGAAGAAATGGCCAACAATTCTTGGTTTTAAAACATTCTGCCCAGGCCATTTTTCGTACCTGCGATTTCGCAGGTGTGACCAAACCTCCGCACCTGCGCCTTTCCTCAACTCAAGACAACCTTGCACCTACGACCCATAACTCGCATCTGCGACCTCGCAGGTGCGAAAATACCATCGCGCCTGCGCTGCCAGCCGGACCATCAATCCTTCCCACCTGCGGTGCCATAGCCACACCTGCGGCCAAATCCTCGCAGGTGCAGTCACACCAGATGACATCAAATTCCAGCCTTCTTCAAACTGTCAACTTGATCCGTTAACCACCCGGAATCCACCCGAGGCCCCTGGGACCTGCCAATTATACCAACCTTTTCCAAAACATAATACGGACTTGTTCGAGGCCTTAAATCACATCAAATAACATCGAAACCATGAATCGTACCCAAATCCCAACTTTATGAACTTAGAAATTTCCAACTTCTACATCTGATGCCGAAACGTATCAAATCACATCCGATTGACCCCAAATTTTGAACACAAGTCATATTCGATATTACGGACCTGCTCCAACTTCTGGAATCATATTCCGACCTCGATATCAAAATTTCCACTTCCGGCCGAATTTCTCAAAAACCTTCAAATTTCTATCTTTAGCCAAATGACTTCAAAATGACCTACGGACATTCAAATTTACTTCCGATCACGCTCCCAACTCCAGAATCACCATATGAAGCTATTCCCAGACTCGGATTCCCAAACGGAGATCAATATCACTGAAATGCGCTTCAGGCCAANCTCCAACTTCCGGAATCGCATTCCGACCCCGATATCAAAATTTCCACTTCCGGTCGGATTTCTCAAAAACCTTCAAATTTCTATCTTTAGCCAAATGACTTCAAAATGACCTACGGACATTCAAATTTACTTCCGATCACGCTCCCAACTCCAGAATCACCATATGAAGCTATTCCCAGACTCGGATTCCCAAACGGAGATCAATATCACTGAAATGCGCTTCAGGCCAAACTTAGGAAATTTCTTCAAAAATGCTGACTTCAACAATATGCATCGAAACGCTCCCGGGTTATCCAAAACCCGATCCGGACATACGCCCAAGTCCTAAATCATCATACGACCCTGCAAGAACTTTCAAATCCTGATTCGGAGGTCGTTTACTAAAAATTCCAATCTTAGTTGATTCTTCCAACTTAAGGCTTCTGAAATGAGAATTTTCTTTCCAAATCAACTTTAAACTTTCCGAAATTCGATTCCAACCACACCTACAAGTCATAATACCTGAAATGGAGTTGTTCATGACTTCAAACTGCTGAACGACGTGCTAGAGCTCAAAACAACCGGTCGGGTCATTACAGACCTTATGAGCGAACTAGTTGACCCTCATATCAACTTACCTGGTGATTTCTATAAGGCAAAGAGATTGTGTCACGACCTGATTTTGGAGTCGTGATGTCGCCTGTAGTGGAACCAAGCAAGCCGCCCCTTTGTCTCTAAGCTAAATTCAGTTTCCAGTAAAAATATAATTTTAAACGAAATTATTGATAATACTAAGAGTCTTAAGTTTAAAAATAATATTTGAAAAAAAATTTAAAACCTCCAACCCCGGATCCACTGTTACTCAGTCATGAGCTGCTAAATAAAAAAAATAAAGAATGAATAAATAGACAACATAGTCTCAAAATAAGTGCAACAGGTGGAATAAGGAAGAGAAGAATAGGTCGCGATCACCAGCTGCTACCTCGACAAATCCACTGAAAACTGTGACAGCTGCTCAATATCCACTACCGGGTCCCGGTGAACCTGGATGTGCACACAAGGTGCAGGGGTAACGTGAGTACCCCAACTCAGAAGTAACAAACCCAAACTATGGGCTAAGAGGTAGGGACGGACAAAACCTCAGAATTTACAATAAACAGTATACAGAATATAGACATACTAACTGTTTATCAGAATGAGTAAATATTTCAAGTATGCCAGTATACTCTACATGCCATCATAAAAATATATGTATGAAACCAATGTGGATATGCACATAGTGCTCACAACCCTCACACAGCAGTCCACTCAGTACCGTATATGGCCCTCAGGCCTAGGGAAAAGTCCATCCCGGAATGTACATAATCATTGGTGACCGTAGTCACTCCATACTGAGGAAATAGGCCAATCCAGCCCCACGGAGAAATTCCATCTCCGGAATACAACACTCAGACAAGATCCATGTCCAGGGACGATCCATCCCTCACATAATATCCACTTCGGACACGATCCATACCCAGGGAAATCCATCCCTCACATAACATCCACTTCGGACACGATCCATGCCCAGGGAAGATCCATCCCTCACATAACATCAGCTTCGGACAAGATCCATGTCCAGGGAAGATCCATTCCTCATCATCAATGCGCTCACTAGGGGTGTAAAGACTCCGGAGGGGCCCTAGTGGCCCAAGCGCTGTATCAAGCCAACGAAGGCATGATTTAAGTATCGTTGCGGTGTGCAGTCCGATCTCATAACTTTCTCAGTAACAGGATCTCAGCATCACTCAGTCATCACTCTTCAGTCTCACTCACATGGATCACAGATGCATCCACCAGCCCCAAACAATGATAAGTATGCATATAATTAATAATACTGAGACTGAGGTATGAAGTGATATGCTATAACAGGACTGAGTACATGAAATTAAATAATCACAAAATGAGACAGTAATATACGACCACTCGGGTCTCAGCATTTTCGGCGTTAAGCCTAGTATTTATACTTAAAATGATTCTTAACAGGTTCACAAATACCACATTAACAGAAGCACAAATATTATCAGGGAATAACCACTAAGCGGTGCCATGGGATAAGCCAAGCCACAAATACTCGGTGCAGGCCCGCTCGCCCGTCATTTGGAATGCGTGTCACCTCGATTATAGTCATAAATCCTTTAGCCCGGGGTTTCGAACCATAAGAACCAAGTTTGGAAATGTTACTTACCTCAAAACTAGCTTAAATACTATTTCGCAGTGCCTTTGCCTCTAAATTCAGCCTCTGAGTGCTCCAAATCTACCAAGTTCAGATTTTTATCATGAAATTATTCTTAAGGAATGAATTCCAATTGAAAAGTACCAAATTTAGCTCAAAGCCTGAAATTAGCAAAAAACCCCTGGGCCCGCATCTCCGAACTCGACAAAGTTTATATCAAAATGTTCTTCATCATCTCACGAGTTCGTACATATAAAGAACGCTAAAATCGGAGTTTGTTTTACCCCTCAAATCGATCCCTAAAGTTCTCATAATCTAAAGCCCTAACTCCACCTTTTTCTACCGATTTTCATGAATTTAACACTGATATTATGTTCCTTAATCACCTATAATCGAGTTTTAGGGTCCAAAATACTTACCTCAACAAACAACACTTATTTCCCCTCTTCAAAATCGCCTCCAAGCTCTTTCCCATTCAACAATGGTGTAAAAATAGGTATTGGTCGCGGAGGGTTTATTTAAATATTGCCCAGTTCTTTATTCATCGCGATCACAGGACCCACATCGCGATCGCGAAGCACATTTTCTGAGCTGCCCAAAAATACTCTCTACGATCGCAAACTTAGCCACACGATCGCAGAGCTCCAATTTCCAGCCCACTGCGATCGCACCCCTATTCACGCGATCGCGATGACCAACTGCCCCACTCACGCGCCCCCTCATTTACACTACGCAACCGCAACATGCTCCACGCGATCGCACTGCTCAACCTACTCAACCTCTACGATTGCGAACACACTTATGCGATCGCAAAGAGCAAAATTCTGCCCCTCTCAATTTGAACTACACGATCGCGTCTCTCCTTACACGATCGTAGTGAAGGCTTTTCTAATGCACAAAAACCAGAAAACCAGCAATTCTCTAAGGTCCGAAAATGACCGTTAACCACCCGAAATCAATCTCGAGCCCCTCGGAACCCAACCAAAGTTACCAACACATCATAATTGATTATTCAAACTTATATGCACCCTCAAAACACTAAAAATAACATCAAAACACCAAAATCACGCTGGATTCAAGCCTAAGAGCTTTGAAATTTCTAAAATCCACCAACGATGCCGAAATTATCCAAAACAATTCCGATTGACCTGAAATTTTGCAGACATATCCAAAATGACATTACAAATCTGTTCCAACTTCAAAAATTCCATTCCGACCCAAATAGCCTATTTTCCACTGCCGACCAGAAATCACCAAAAACTAACTTTCGCCAATTCAAGTCTAATTCTACACCGGACATCACAAAAATATTTTGAACACACTACTAAGTCCCAAATCACCTAACGAAGCTATCCAAAACATAAAATCCGCATTCTGAGGTTGTTTACCAATAAGTCAACTCTCAGTTGACTTTTCGAAATATAAAGTTATTTTTAAAGACTAAATGACTAAATTCTCATTATAATTATTCCGATTCCGATCCTACCAACTCTAACACATCAAGAACAGTTTAACCAAGCTATGACGAGGCAATAACAGTAAATATAAATGCAGATTCTACGTAACGACCGATCGGGTCGTTACATTCTCCCTCTCTTAAGCAAACCTTCATCCTCGAACATGCCAAGAGTTGTTCCAAAAGCCATCAACCGCCGAATAACCTTAACATGCACACACCCGGGGGTGACCTCATGTCACCCTACCCCGCATCGATCTAATAATACAACATATTCGGATGCCACTATATCCAACCTAGTCCCTTACGCCTTAGAAACCAAATTCTACGTCAGAACTCATCTACAAGATTAGAATCCCGCCTCCACACACCGTATATACCTGAACCAAATCACCTAATGAATCTGAAAGAACACAACTCACACGTCCAAACTCTATGATACCCAACTACTTTACCTTAATCAACTCCTTTAGAAGATCACAACAGAACCGCACTATGTGTGCCTAAAACTAAAGAATCGCTGCTCCCCGAAGTAGGGACGGGTAACCCCTATATCATCCCGGAGCACAGATAAACCTAATAGCCATTAACTGACACCCTCACAATAGCTCTATGGAGTCAAACAATCTGATTCGGTGCAAAACACCTGCATAGAGTCATACCTAAAGGTATCATCATCTATCTGATCAAACTACATCGAAACCGGTCATACTCAGAAATGGAACATCCACCCGGGTCTCACCCTCAATAGGTACCACTCACAACCGACACACGCGGTCTGTAACAACAACATCCCCCACAAGGGCGAGCACATGAACAAATGTAACAAAAGATTCACGGGGCATAGCCAGAGAATGGGCTAAAATATGATGAACATGTGAATATGAAAAACCAAAATCAATTAAAAATTTAAGCTTGTCGTGACAGACTGAAACAATACCTGGGATCACGGCATCAGAAGCCATCTCATCCCGTCTGGCTAAAAATGCATAAAATTGGGCCTAATCACTACCGGATCGACCTCCTCCTCTAGGGCGACCCCTACCTTCCTGACCCTCACCTCTAGATGTTGGGCGGGTAGTGCAGCTACTGAGTCTGAACCGGCGGGTTGACTCCTCTATTGATAAGTACCTCTCGCAAGACAAGGACAAAACCTCTTAATATGGCCCATATCTCCACACTCAAAGCAACCTCTCTCGGAGAATGGCACTGGGGACTTAAGGAAACCCCTAGCACCAGGATAACCACTGGAAGAACCAGGCATAGATGAACTCTGAACCAATGGTGCCCAAGATGAACTCTGAGCTAGCAGGGCACTGAAAGATGGGTGCACCTGATGCGAACTATGAGGATCATGACCAACTGCTCCACCACGATAACCTGAGCGACCTGGCTGAGCCTTCCTGAATGGTCGGCCTCTTCCGGGCTGAGGCTGCCCCCCCTGAAGGAAACCCACCAAAACTCCTAGATCCTCGAGACCTCTTGGCCTCCCTCTCGATCTGCTCCTGGCGGTGAACCGACTCAATCTCTCTGGCAATGTCAACCACCTTCTCAAAACAAGCACTAGATACCCTTTTCTTGGTCAGAAAAATCTGAAGCTGATAAGTGAGGCCATCAACGAACCTCCTGATCCTCCCCCTATCCATGGGAACTAGCCAGATAGCATGATGGGCCAACTCAGAGAACCTCATCTCATACTATGTCACGGTCATGTCCTCCTGGTGCAACTGCTCGAACTCCCTGCGCATCTCCTCCATGCAGGACTGCGGTATATATTTCTCCAGGAATAGTATGGAGAACTAACGCCAGGTAAGGGGCGCTATATCAGCAAGTCTACGCCTCTCATAGGCCTCCCACCAAGTGAGTGCAGCTCCTGTGAACTGGAAGATAGTAAATGGGACCCCACTAGCCTCCAGTATCCATGCTGTGCGAAGGATCCTCTGACACTTGTCCAAAAATCCCTGGGCATCCTCGCCCTCAGTACCACTAAAAATTGGAGGTTGGAGTCTACTAAACCTCTCTAACTTGTGCTGCTCGTCATCTGCCAAAGCTGGGACCACAAAATCCCGGGTTGGGGCAACCGGCTGGATTAGAACTGTCCCTGGTGTCTGAAGCCCCTAAGTAACCTGCTCAAGTGTCCGGGTAGCTGGATTCTGAGTGCCTCTGTCACGCCCCGAAATTCCACCATCAGGCCGTGATAGCGTCTAATGCTGAACCCGCTAGACAAGCCAACGTATATAAATAAACTAGCATATTAACACAACTTTAAAAGGATAAACTAAACAGTTCATAGTTTAACAACGAAAATAAATATGGTTCCAAGCTAAATAAGGGCAACATAATACAACAATGCGTAAACTTTCCCAAAACCTGGAGTCACAAACTCACGAACTGTCTAAGAGTGCTAAATACAAGTCTGAAAGGGAATACATGTCTGCCTTTGAAACTAAAGGGAAAACAAGACAGAATCGAAGACAAGGGGATGGAAGAGACGCTAACGCCCACAAACGCCAGCGGGTATACCTTGAAGCTTCTATGATGAGCTGGAAGACACTCCCACTAATGATGTCCTCCGGGTCCGTCTGTGTAATCTGCACAACACAAAGAAGTGCAGGTGTAGCATCAGTAAACAATGAATAAAGGAAGGGGGACATGATATGGGGAGATAACAGTTTCATATAATAAATCTCAATAATGAAAAGAACGACAAAGCCAGCATATCAATAAGGACAAGAAATCACAAACTTGCACGACATCACTCTTCGTGCTTTTAATCTCGTCCTCACTATGCAATGTATAATGTAATCAATGTAAATCATGGAACGATCACCCTTCGTGCTTTTACTCTCGTCCTCACTATGCAATGTATAAAGTAGTCAATGTAAATCATGGCACGGCATCACCCTTCATGCTTTTACTCTCGTTCTCACTATGCAATGTATAAAGTAATAAATGTAAATCATGTCACGACATCACCCTTCGTGCTTTTACTCTCGTCCTCACTATGCAATGTATAAAGTAACCAATGTAAATCATGCCACGACATCACCCTTCGTGCTTTTAATCTATTTCCTCACTGTATAATTAATGAATATGGTACGAAATGGTACATCGTACGACACGTCATCACCCTTCGTGCTTTACACTTTTTCCTCACAATGCCAAACAATGCACGGCATCACCCTTCGTGATTTAACACTCTTCCTCACCTAAACAACAATCACAAACAAGGGCAAGGAAGTAAACATATTAGAAATAGAAATCCCGGCAAGGGAACAACAGCAAAAATCTCAACATCCCAGCAAGGGAGACAATATACAATGCATGACATCACCTTTCGTGCTTTACTCTCATTCTCACCAAGACAAGTGCACGACATCACCCTTCATTCTTTACTCTCATTCTCACCAAGACAAGTGCACGATATCACCCTTCGTACTTTAACACTCTACCTCACCCAAACAGCAATCACAAAAAAGGGCAAGGAAGTATACAGAACAGAAACAGGAATCCCGGCAAGGGAACAATAATTAAACAAGTAAATCCCGGCAAGGGTAACATCAATTAAACAATTAAATCCCGGCAAGGGAACATTTCAATAACTCTTTCTATTTCTTTCACTTTCATTTCCATGATTTATTCTATCACTTGAGCCAACGCTCCAAAGGATGTAATATCTCATAATTCTCCATTATTCATTTCACAAGTTGAGCCAATGCTCCAAAGAATGTAATTATCTCATATACCTTCATTATTCATTTCACAAGTTGAGACAATGCTCCAAGATGTAATTCTTTCATATATTTCCACTATTCATTTCACAATTTGATCCAATGCTCCAAAGATGTTTAAAGATTACAATTCCCTTCACATACCCATTACAACGTATAGAAATCCTCAATTAGGCATAGCAATTACGACAAAGTCAGAATATTCGCAATACAGGGACTCACGGTCATGCTAGACACTAATGTATAGATACTCGTCACCATGCCTATACATCATATTTGACAATTAGCAAATAGCAAATAATACTCAACTCCTATTCCCTCAAGCTAAGGTTAGACTAAACACTTACCTGGGGTCTAAAGTATAGCTATCAACCCGAAACCACACGTTTTCCACAAGTATCCGACTCCAAATGGCCCAAATCTATTCAAATAAATTTCATACCGTAATAACATCTCATGCAACTGATTCTACTATTCAATTCAAGGTAACGACGCAAAATTTGGTGAAATGACCAAAATGCCCCTCAGGCCAACATCTCGGAGTCGGGTAAATTTTACATTTTTAGAACCCTCGAACTCGCACGAGTCTAGACATATAGAAATCTCTCATCGGAGGTCAATCACTCACTCAAACCCCAATTTTAGAAAAAAACCTAAGTTCTACCCAAAACACCCAATTTCACCCATGAAAATCTTTGATTTTAAGATGAAAACATGTTAAATGATGTTAATGATTGAAAGAAATGAGTAAAAACCACTTACAACTGATTTGGAAGAGTCTTGTTCTTTGGAATAATCGCCTAAAAGTGTTGAGTTTGAGAAAATATGAATTATGAAGTAAAAACTCGATTTTGTACAGGGCAGGCTACTGGTTGGCATCGCAAATGCGAATAGGGGTTCGCAATTGTTAACACCCCTGACATGGGAATTGTGAAGCATAGTTCGCATTTGCGATCACTGAGCAGGAGGAGGGACTTTGCTTTTGCGAAGAATGGCTTGCATTTGCGATCACTGCCAGCCGGTGCACCTTCATATTTGTGATGCTGGCTTCGCATTTGCGATCACTGCCAGCATGTGCACCTTCGCATTTGCGATGCTGGATTCGCTATTGCAAAGCCTGCAGATCAGTCACACCAGCAGTTCCAAGTTCAGAAAAATGCAATCTGTGGCCTATCCAAAACTCACCGGAGCCCTCGGGGCTCCAAACCAAATACACACACTACCTCAACAACATCCTATGAGCTTATCCGTGCGATCAAATCGCCAAAATAACATCATATACATTGAATTAAACCTCAAAATCCATGAATTCTATCAAATTTCATAAAAACATCAAATTTTCAAGTTTTTAGTCCGAAACACGTCAAACGAAATCCGATTTCAACCAAACTTTACAGAAAGTGCTTAAAACATATATAAGACCTGTACGGGGCACCGGAACAAAAATACGGGCCCGATACCATTAGTTTCTAATCAGATTTCATTTTCAATTTCCTTAAATATATTCAAAAAACAATTTTACTCAAAAATTCATTTCTCGGGCTTGGGAAGTCGGAATTCGATTCCGGGCATACGCCCAAGTCACATATTTTCCTACGGACCCTCCGGGACCGTCAAATCACGGGTCCGGGTCCGTTTACCCAAAATGTTGACCGAAGTCAAATTTATTCATTTTAATATCATATCTTAGAATTTTTCACAGGATTTCATATTTAAGCTATCCGGCTACGCGCCCGGACTGCGCATGCAAATCGAAGCAATTACAAATGAGGTTTTCTAGGCCTCGGAAGTACGAAATGGGTAATAACATAGGTGTTGACCCTTTAGGTCGTCACAGCATCCCCCAGCCTGAGAACTAGCAGCAGTAGTAGGCATGGCAACTGAGCTAGGGTCTCTTGAAGACCCGGAGTCACATTGGGCACTGCTGGTGCCTGAGCCTGTCCCATCGGGATCTCAGCTGCGGGGACCTGATCCTGACAGTGGGAGGGTCCACAGGTACTTCCCCCGCTGCTGAGCGGGCTGCACCCCTCCCCCTGCAACGGCCTCGACCTCCAGCTGGTCCTGTTGGTGTCTGATCACCACGATCGGTAGCACGAGTCCTCACCATCTGTGAGAGAATGAAAATAATAGGAGTTAGTTCCAGAATTCAACAGAGTTGCACGACAGAATTCAATAATGTGGGATTTTTCCTAAGGGTTGTGTAGCCTCTCGAAGAATTCAATAATGTGCACACAAGGTGCAGGGGTAACGTGAGTACCCCAACTCAGAAGTAACGAACCCAAACTATGGGCTGAGAGGTAGGGACGGACAAAACCTCAGAATTTACAATAAACAGTATACAGAATATAGACATACTAACAGTTTATCAGAATGAGTAAATATTCAAAGTATGCCAGAATACTCTACATGCCATCATAAAAATATATGTATGAAACCAATGTGGATATGCACATAGTGCTCACAACCCTCACACAGCAGTCCACTCAGTACCGTATATGGCCCTCAGGCCTAGGGAAAAGTCCATCCCGGAATGTACATAATCATTGGTGACCGTAGTCACTCCATACTTAGGAAATAGGCCGATCCATCCCCATGGAGAAAGCCCATCTCCAGAATACAACACTCGGACAAGATCCATGTCCAGGGACGATCCATCCCTCACATAATATCCACTTCGAACATGATCCATACTGAGGGAAATCCATCCATCACATAACAGCCACTTCGAACACGATCCATGCCCAGGTAAGCTCCATCCCTCACATAACATCAACTTCGGACAAGATCCATGTCCAGGGAAGATCCACCCCTCATCATCAATGCGCTCACTGGGGGTGTAAAGACTCCGGAGGGGCCCTAATGGCCCAAGCGCTGTATCAAGCCAACGAAGGCATGATTTAAGTATCGCTGCGGTGTGCAGTCCGATCTCATAACTTTCTCAGTAACAGGCTCTCAGCATCACTCAGTCATCACTCTTCAGTCTCACTCACATGGATCACAGATGCATCCACCAGCCCCAAACAATGATAAGTATGCATATAATTAACAATACTGAGACTGAGGTATGAAGTGATATGCTATAACATGACTCAGTACATGAAATCAAATAATCACAAAATGAGACAGTAATATACGACCACTCGGGTCTCAGCATTTTTGGCGTGAAGCCTAGCATTTATACTTAACATGATTCCTAACAGGTTCACAAATACCACATTAACAGAAGAAAAGATATCATCAGGGAATAACCACTAAGGGTTTCCTTGGGATAAGTCAGTCCACAAATACTCGGTGCACGCACATCACTTGGCATGAGTGTCACCTCGATTATAGTCATAAATTATTTAGCTCGAGGTTTCGAACCCTCTGAACCAAATTTGGAAACGTTACTTACCTCAAAATCGGCTAAAATACTATTCTGTAGTGCCTTTGCCTCTAAATTCGGCCTCTGAGTGCTCCAAATCTACCAAGTTCAGATTTTTATCATCAAATTATGCTTAAGGAATGAATTCCAATTTATAAGTACCAAATTTAGCGCAAAACCTGAAATTAGCAAAAACCTGACCCCGGGCCTGCATCTCGAAACTCGACAAATTTTATATCAAAATGTTTTCATCATCTCATGAGTCTGTACATATAAAGCACGCTAAAATCGGAGTTCATTTGACCCCTCAAATCGATCCCTAAAGGTCTCATAATCTAAAGCCCTAACTCCACCTTTTTCTATTGATTTTCATGAATTTAACACTGATATTATGTTCCTTAATCACCTATAATTGAGTTTTAGGGTCCAAAATACTTACCTCAAAGAAGAACATTGATTTTCCCTCTTCAAAATCGCCTCCAAGCTCTTTTCCCGTTCAACAATGGTGTAAAAATAGGTATTGGTTCCGGAGGGTTTATTTAAATACTACCTAGTTCTTTATTCATCGCCGATCGCGGGACCCACGTCGCGATCGAGAAGCACAATTTCTCAGCTGCCCAAAAATACTCTCTGTGATCGCAAACTTAGCCATGCGATCGCGGAGCTCCAATTTCCAGCCCACTGCGATCGCACCCCTATTCACGTGATCGCGATGACCAACTTCCCCACTCACGTGCCCCCTTATTTACACTACGCAATCGCAACATGCTCCACGCGATCGCACTGGTCAACCTCTACGATCTCGAACACACTTATGCGATTGCAGAAAGCAAAATTCTGCTCCTCTCAATTTTAACTACGCGATCGCGTCTCTCCTCACGCGATCGCAGTGAAGGATTTCCTGCTACACAAAAACCAAAAAATCAGCAATTCTCTAAGGCCCGAAAATGCCCGTTAACCACTCGAAATCAATCCCGAGCCCCTCGGGACCCCAACCAAAGTTACCAACACATCATAATTGATTATTCAAACTTAGTTGCACTGCCAAAACACTAAAAATAACATTAAAACACCAAAATTACGCCGAATTCAAGCCGAAGAACTTTGAAATTTCTAAAATCCTCCAACGATGCCGAAACTATCTAAAACAACTCCGATTGACCTAAAATTTTGCAGACATATCCAAAATGACATTACGAATATGTTACAACTTCCGGAATTCCATTCCGACACCGATAGCCTATTTTCCACTGCCGACCGAAAATCACCAAAAACTAACTTTCACCAATTCAAGCCTAATTCTACACCGGACATCACAAAAATATTATGAACACACTACTAAGTCCCAAATCGCCTAACGAAGCTATCCGAACCATAAAATCTGCACTCCGAGGTTGTTTATCAACAAGTCAACTCTCAGTTGACTTTTCCAACTATAAAGCTATTTTTAAAGTCTAAGTGACTAAATTCTCATTATAATTATTCTGATTCCGAGCCTACCAATTCTAACACATCAAGAACAGTTTAACCAAGCTATGACGAGGCAATAACAGTAAATATAAATGCAGATTCTACGTAACGAACGACCGATTCGTTACATTTGGTTTCTAAGTTAGGACTTTCGTCAATGAGAATTGATTGTTGTGAAGATGGTTGCATGTTATATTATAAAGATGATGCAAATATTGATAGTTGTAAATTTAGCGAAAAGCCTTGTTTCAAGAGGCTTTCCAATGGAAATATGGTCTCTATCAAGGCGATGCATTATTTACCTCTTATACCTAGGTTAAAGAGGTTATATGCGTCGATGAGTTCTGCTCATCATATGAGATGACACTTTGAAAATAGAAGACCACCTGGTGTTATGTGTCATCCTTCAGATGGAGAAGCTTGGAAGCACTTTGATAGGATATATCCAGATTTTGCTGGTGAACCAAGGAACATTCAGTTAGGTCTGTGTGCGGATCACGCCTTTTTCAATATCTGTGACACCATATTAATGTTGTCCTGTCTTTCTTACACCTTATAATCTACCACCCGAGTTGTGCATGACTAGTCCATATATATTCTTAAATTGTATTATCCCCGGTCCACGTAATCTAAAAAGTTTGATTGATGTATATTTGCAACCATTGATTGATGAGCTAAAACAATTGTAGTACGATGGTGTTGAAACATATGACATATCAACCAAGCAGAATTTCAATTTGCGTGCTAATTAATGTGGACAATTAACGATTTTCCTGCATATGGAATGTTGTCTGGGTGGATGACTGCTGGGAAGCTAGCTTGTCCTTACTCCATGGAAAATAGTAAAGCATTCACTGTGAAACATGGCCGAAAGCAATCATGGTTTGATTGTCATCATCAATTCTTGCCTCCTGACCATGAGTTTAGCAGGATGAAAAATGCATTCAAAAAGAATAAAATGGAATATGATTCTCCACCTCCAATACTTTCAGGTGAGGAAATTTGGGAGAGGGTCCAGAACTTCAGTAAAGTTACTGAAGCTCCACCTTATAGATTCCCCGGATACGGTGTTACTCATAATTGGACGAAACAGAGTATATTCTGGGAATTGCCTTATTGAAAGGATAATATTATCCATCACAAACTTGATGTCGTGCATATTGAGAAGAATTATTTTGACAATTTGTTCAACACAGTGATGGATGTTAAAGTAAGACAAAGGATAACCTGAAGGCTAGAATGGACTTACAAGAATATTGCAGGCGGCCAGAATTATACTTGCAGACAGAAAACTATGGTAAGATATTCAAGCCCAAATCAAGTTACACATTCACTTTGGAGGAAAGACGACAAATTTGTGATTGGGTAACGAAATTGAAGATGCCTGAGGATTATGCGTCGAATCTTGGAAAAAAAGTTGATATGGAGGTAGGGAAGTTGAGCCATTTGAAAAGTCATGATTGTCATGTTTTCATGGAGACCTTAGTGCCTATTGCATTTTATGGTTTGCCTGAAAGAAGCTGGAAACCCATCACAGAGATTAGTTTGTTTTTCAAAGACTTGTGTTCTTCCACATTAAGGGAAGAAAACCTACTCCGAATGGATCAGAACATTCGTGTAACTTCTAATAAGATGGAAAAGATATTTACATGTAGTTTTTTTAATGTGATGGAACACCTTGCAATCCACCTTGTACATGAGGCACGACTTGGAGGGCCTGTTCAATGCCGATGGATGTATCCCTTTGAGAGGTAATATTATAAGTTTGATGTAATTTTCTATTTTATTTGAATGTTCTTGGCTAACAAAGAAATTATGTAGGACAATTGGCAAATGCAAATAATTTATTAAGCAGAGGAATAGGATTGAAGGATCTATATGCGAAGCTTATCTTGCAAAGGAAACTGCTCATTTTTGCTCTTATTATTTTGAGAGTAATGTGCCATGTGCTAGGAATAGGCACAATAGGCACACGGTCCAATGTGTGAATTATCCATTATATCCGTCTATGTCCATATTCAATCAACCATGCCGATGTTCAAAGGATGTTAGAAAGAGAAGTTTGAGTGATATGGAGTAGAAGTCAGCTACACTTCACGTGTTGCTAAATTGTCCCGAAGTTGTACCATTTCTCAAGTAAGTATTCATTTAATAGTTATCACAATCTNTAACTTATGAATTTTTTTAACAATATGTAGGTAAATGATCCAAATAATGGTGTAAATCAATTTTTGAAAGATATATCTTGGGGACCTGGGCTTCAGGTCACAACAATGTCTAAGTACGTTGTGAATGGTTATACGTCTCATACAGAGGATTTCTCTAAGAATAAAAATAGCAACAATAGCGGGGTTTGGGTTCAAGGTGGTGATGGCAATCAAGTTGGAGATATTGATTATTATGGTGTGCTCAAAGAAATAATAGAACTAGAATATACAGGTTGGCCATATAAGAAATTGATACTCTTTAGATGCAAGTGGTTTAACCCAAATCCAACAAGAGGTACAAGAGTACACAACCAATACAACATAATTGAGGTTAATCATACGAAGGAGTATGATCGCTATGATCCTTTCATAATTGCACATAATGTTAGGAAAGTGTATTATGCTCCTTATCCATTGCGGTGGAATAAGTCCGACTTGTGGGTTGTATTAAAAACTAAGCATGTAGGTAGAGTGGAAGTCGGGAATGTGTTAGATGTTGCATATCAAAATGATATCTCCACTGTTCACCAAATAGTGGACGAACTTTTAGAAAATGATTTGGAACATCCTGAACACATATTGGAAGAAGTTGATATAAATGAAGTAATAATTATAGAAAATGAGGAAGAAGAATCAACTGATGAAGCTCAAACTAGTGAGGAAGAAGAATTCTCGGACGAGGAACAATACGTCAAAGAGCTTTAAAAAGTTGGTTTCTTTAATAACTCTCGTTTTATAGCTAGTTTCTTATATGTTTCAATCTAAATATGAATTATATTATGCAGATAACAGGCTAGGGTCAAGGTAACAATGACCCTACTGGTTCTCGGGGTCGAGAAAAGGCTAGGAAGGGAAAGAGGAGGGTAGAAGATAATACTCCATATTTTCCACCCTCTTCAGAGATGCCTATACATGTGCCTATGTCTTATCCTCCACCCCAAGGATATTCTGAGTTGCCACAGCATCACGGAGCCCTACACCCTCGTGCAGACACCAGGTCTTTCATCACAGGGCCATAGGACTATACATCTAGCATATAATCCAGCTGCCTCACGACCACGTGGATCGCAGCCATCTGCATTGCATCGATCCATGTCACATCCACATGGATCACATCCATCCATGTCACAGCCACTGGGGTCACAACCATCAGTATCACAGCCATTTGCGGACCAACCAGCTATGTCGCAGTCACAAGGATCACATCTATCTTCATCAGCGACTCCATCTCTTTCAGGCCTTCGCCTGCGAGATAGTAGCTCTGACCCCCCTACACCTTCCACACATGCCTCTGATATACATGCTTCGGACGGTGATGCTGATGATGACGAGGAGGTGCATTATGATCAGTATGGCAGGATCATCATAGTCCCTGAGGGTGATGGGTAAGAGTTATTTGTTATTTTTACGTTTATTGTTTTGTACAGTTTGTACAATAGGATATTAATGTGTTTTTTTGTTAAATTGGAGGTTCATCCCGAGTAATATTACTACGAGGATAATCACCAAAGCCACCAGAAAGCTTTATGATGGCCCTTATGCGACTTGGAGTGAATTTCCATTCTCGCTGAAGGAGCAAACTTTCAATCAATTTAAGGTATAAATGTTATTTTAAGCAATATAATTATTTATATTTATGGTATTTCCATATAATATTTAACTTTTGAAATACAGAGCAAGTGTGTATGAGCTATAGCACAGAAGTGGCTGCAAATTTTAATCACAAAGCTCGCAAGCGGCTGTCGCATAGTTTCTCCAACGCTAGACAGTTGAACCAGAAGCCTGACTGGTTACTTCAAAATTTATGGGAGGGTTTGCAAAGGCAATGGCTTACCGCAAAGTTCTTAGAGAAGAGCGAAAAATGAAAGAAAGCTCGCGCATCAGAGAAGGGAGGCTCCTTTCACGCTGGAGGTGCGATCAGCCTAGGGACAATAAAAAGAAGATTGGTATGTAATTACTTAATTTATTTTAATTTTCAAAGTATATCTATTCTGTTTATTAACTAAAATTTATGAGTTTTCAGAAAAAGAAGTTGGGGCGTCCAATGAACCAAGATGAGCTATTCAAGGAGACTCATAATGTAAAGAAAAATAAAGAGACGAATCCAGAAAGATGGGTCGAGGGCCGAGCCTCGACTGTACATGTAAGTTTTCACTTTTCATTAAGTATTTTGATTTACTTTTATATAAATTTTGAAATACTAATTCAATGTAATTTTTCTTATAGGATCGCTTCACTGCTGACGTGGAGGAATTCATACGCAGTCAGCCACCTAATGAGTCGGGCGAGCCAATCCAACCTTCGGACGAGGATGCCGAAAGAATATGGATGGAGGCTGCTGGCAGTCTAAAATGGGGAAAGGTATACGGGCTTCCTACTAAGAAATTCCATCGTTATAAGTGTGGAATGCAAGGAATAGGGACTTCCTCGCAAGGCGAGCAACTTCATGGGGAGAGTCTCTCTGTTATGTGGGAGACTGTGACAAGGCTCACATCCGAGCTAAACGCAGCCAAGGAAAGATAAAAGCTTAGAGATGCTCAGTACCTTGGCATGCAAGCTCAGTACCATGGCATGCATGCTTAGCTCAAAACTCTCCAAGCTTCTGGAGCTTTTCCGATTCCCCGGTCTTGTGGGTCATCGCCAGAGACTCAACTTGAACGTGAGCGTTCATTCCGTCCTCCCCGTGCTCGTTCCTCCCGTCCTCCCCGTGATCATTTTTCCCGTCCTCGACAAGTAGTCCCTTCTATATACCGTCTTGTAGATGAAAGTTCATCAGGCGGTGATGATAATGATGTTTTACAAAACACTCCTTGACTTTTATATACTTTGAACTAGACAAATAGAACTGGTTTTGAACTAATTGTAATAAGCGTTAACATAGTATTGTTAGTTTAATTTGTTAGTTCTATTGAACTTTAATTTATTGGTTTTAATGTGTTTTTTGAATTGTGTTGTTGTTGTTGGTGTGTTATTGTTGTTGTTGTTGTTGTTGTTGTTGTTGTGTTGTTGTTGTTATTGTTGTGTTGTTGTTGTTGTTGTTGTTGTTGTTGTTGTTGTTGTTGTGTTGTTGTTGTTGTTGTTGTTGGGTTGTTGTGGAGATTTTGGTATTGAAATTGTATTGTATGTATTGAATATTGTTATTTAGGGATTTTGGTATGCTGGCAGGTGGTGTAGCTGCCAAAACAGGCATTTTATATATACGGACCAACTTTGGTCGGTAAATTTATATTATTAAAATATTTTATAGACCAAAGGTTGTCACTATTTTGTTTACACTGAAAATTTGGTCCTTTTACCTTAGCGACCAAAGTTGGTCGCTAAGGTAAAAGGACCACCAATATACCGACCAAGCGTGTTTGGACGCGTTTTGGTCAGTATATTGAGATAAGAGACCAACTTTGGTCGATTTTGTGGTCGGTAATTAGTGAATTTCTAGTAGTGAAAACATTATACTACTACCAATGAGAGTTGCCAAACAAAAACGGGTTGCCCCAACTACATCTACAAAGTCCAGTCGTTCCAAAAAGAAAGCATGCATTTTGAAGACATTTTAAAGAGGCTTGATGAAGATGACAAAGAACTACAACTTGAAGAATTTACAAGTTTGGGCAAGAAGGGACAAGACTTTAATTCCTACTATATTTTATTCTATCACTTTATTAGTATAGTAATTTGTAATATCATCAGAGAGTATGTTATAAACTCTGTGATGATCATAGAATAATTAGTGCTCTCTAGTTCTTACTTTTTACATGCATGCTAGTAGGTGAGGCTATTTTATGCCTCAATAGGATTAGTAAGGTGGGGTTTAGCCCAGTATTTGATTGCTCATGTCCTATGCCTTTGGGAAGATACCAAACGATTATGAGATTATATGCCCTCGTGAGACATTGTCGGCACCTACACCATGATTCTCTACATGAGGCTGACATCATAAGGCAATGTGAGGCGCAAAGGAGTTATTATATAGCCAAGTCATAGAGGCAACACTATTGGTGCTATTGTCCCCTTATTTGTACTCTTCCTATGTGGTTTCTTTTTCTTTTATTAATAAAACTAGCCCTAGGTACCTCGCCTAGTGGATTTGCTTTAAAAAAATCATTGCCCGAAAACTCTTCATGTTTCTGAGAAAAGAGAGGTAGTTGTGAGCACGTAAGTTTTGCCCTACAAAAACATTCCTACAAAACCACACACAAAAAAAAATTCTAATTGTTTATGATATTATAGAACTTTAGCAATTCCTTTTTAATTATTTGTTTGCATTTAGTTGCATTTTTGTGCATATCTAATGTTTTTAAAATCATGAAAAATATCATAAAAATGTCCAAATTTTCATTGCATAGCATGTTAGATCTTAATTTCACTTTTATAATTTAGCTACATTAATTAAACGTATTATTAATTGAAAATCACAAAAAATACATTGGTCATTTTTATATTTTTGGCTTTTAGTTTTAAATTGATAATTTTCTCTCATTATTATTAAGTTAATCAATTATTTAAATATTAGAAATAGTAAGTAAGTTTAATTTTATAAATTGAATTTAAGTTAGAATTTTAGTTAAAAATCAAAGGAAAAGAAACAAAGAAGGGAAAAGGGGGGCTTTGTTTTTAGTTAAAACCAAACTGGGCCAATTTTGCATAGCCTAGTTGCTTTAGCACCCGCCCCAGTCCCTCTCCAAGCCAGCCCAATTCCCACAAGCCCAATCTGGTCAAACCCTTTTTATAACAAGACGACGACGTTTTCCCTCCAGTAATCACATCCGTTGATCAATCATGATCTAACAGCTGGGAACTGAAGAACCAAAGCCCTTATAACTGTCTAAACTGACCCCCTTAACCCCCAAAACCTATCCATTCATCTCTAATCCCAAACCCTAGCCGCCCCTAAAATCCCTTGCCTCTATCACCGGCGCCTAGAGCTCCAAACAGTCCCAAAATATCACCATGCAATCACCATATTCCCATATTTCTATATCTCTTAACCACTTCCTTCAAAGAAACCGAAAAATCCCTAATTGTTAGATCTGAAAAGTGAAACCCTAGGTCTTTTCGTTTTTCTGATTTCCCTTCAATCTCAGCCCATTTGAACCCAAGACTTACATCAATCGATTGTTCTTGATGATAACAATCAATTGATGTTAGTATCAGTTCACATTACGTTTTCAGATTAATTACGAAATTGTAAGTGAATTCGTATTTAAAAATCTGCACTATTTTCAAATATTGAAACCAATATATCTCCTTCATTATAAGGTCAAATAGTGATTCAAAATCCTAACTTGACTGAAATTTTACAAGGAATCCATTAGAGGTATCAAAAGTGAGTTTCGGGATCATTTGGCACAAGAAACAAGGCAAACTACTAGACAAAATTACTTAATATCGAGGGTATATTCATTTGGTCATGTTTTAAGTTGGGGAGCTTGGATTTGGGCATTTTGTGGAGGCGATTTTCACTATATGGATTGGGGTAAGTGTTATATACTCGCTCTTGAGTATATTTCATGAATCCATTTTCGGTTTTGGCATTTGATTGATGATTTCAAAGTAAAATTTGGAAGGTTTTGTCTAAGATTTTATAAAGTGAATTTTTGAGTTTTGAACATTGATTCGGAGTCCGAATGAAACTATTATGGTTGGACTCGTAAGGATTTTGTGAGTTTTGCCGGATTTCGAGGTGCGAGCCCGGATTTGACTTTTTGGTTGACTTTGGGCTTTTGATTAAATATTCGACCTTTATCGATTGAGTTTGTTTCTTTGGGAATTATTTGATGTATTCGAGTTTCTTTTTGCTAGTTTTGAGCCGTTTGGAGGTCGATATGTGCAGGATAGCATTTTTGTAGCATCATTTGGCTTGCTCGGTATCAATTTAGCTTGTTTGAGGTAAGTGTCTTGCCTAACTTTGTTGAGAGAATTTTTCCTACTAATTGCCCATGCCTTCTACTCGTTTAACTTGAAAATACCATGCCTCCTTTTGTTGTTATATCTAGAACAATGTCGTATCTAGTTTGTTGCACTTTAGTATAATCTGTCTACCATGTTAGCCATTCATGCCTCTACTTGTTAGCTTATAAAGATCATGCGTTCCCCTCTTATTTGTTATATCTACATTTATGACTTCTACCATGCTAGTTAGGTGAAATTATGTTCTTATTTCCTAATTGATGTCATTATTTCTATGTTTCCTACCTTGTCATTACTGTTATCGACATTTCTTTCACCTGGTTGGTAATATTACATGCATATTTTGTGAGGATGAGATAAATGCGCGAAGGGTGTTGTCGTGCAGCTGGATTTGATGTCTTGAGTATATTTCTCACACTATGAAAGTTATGGGTTTATTGTTGTTATTTGCTAGTTATCACTCTAAGGAAAGGATTCGTCGTGATATTGAGGAATTTTAATCGTGGTTCTTCTAGAAATCATTTACTGGTTCGCATAATTATTTCATTGTACTTTATTCTGTTATGTTCTAGTATTATTCTATTGCTAGTCTTCTGTACAAGTTGTATTAGAGAGTATATTTTAACTAAAAAGACTCATCACTACTTTACTAAGTAAGTCAAGATACTTACTTAGTTTATGGGGTCGGTTGTACTCATACTACACTTCTGCACCTTGCGTGCCGAATTTGGAGTGGAGCTGCGGGTGATGTCGGGAGCTGACTCTGAAGATGTTCGTGCATTCCAGATATGGCTACCACTTGTACCTAGGTAGTTTGAGAGTTGAATTCTATTTAAGTACATTTCAAGCATAAGTTGAGTTTATTTCGTATCTGTTCTATAATAATCTAGTCTTAGTAGCTCATGTCTTGTACTACCAGCCCTTGGGATGTTGTTTGGAATCCAAAAATATCAATTGTTGATCATATTTATTTTATTAGAATTGTGTTAACTGTTAATTGGCTGACCTAATGGTTCTGGTTAGGTGCCATCAGAACCTGTGGAATTTAGGTTGTGATAAGTTTGCATCAGAGCTTTAGGTTTATAGGTTCTACGAGTCATGAACAGGTGTCTAGTAGAGTCATGCGGATTGGTATGATGACGTCCGTACCTATCTTCGAGAAGTTAAATGGCATTTAGGATAAACTTTCCATCTTTCTTTCTTTATCGTGCGACATTGATTCAGCTTGAAACGTAACTTTTTGAATTCCTTCCACCCATTCGTATGCACATTTGAGCGGTCTGTACCGGCTGTGCATCGGCGATTTGTTATTCCATGGATGAGGTGCGAGATGTGATTTCTTTGTGCTGATGATGGGTCAGTCTGGAGGACTTGAGCCGGGATTTGAATATAGCTTGAGCATGGGGTTTTCGGTTTTGTCCGCATGTGCTTTTGGACTTATATGTTTGGTAGTGTCCCTATAAGTGGAATTTGTGGTCGGCGAGCAGTTGGATGACTAAATGATGAGTAGGATGTGATTACGGGCTAGTTTAGATGATTTGAATGTGACGAGAAGAGCCTGCTTGAGATGTAAAAATGACTAATGGGTGCTTGATTTTTGTCTTGATGTGATGTATAGTCTTGAGTTATGAGTGTGTTGAAACGTTGTTTATGTTGTTTAATTGTGGAATGAAATTTATTCTCATGTCTTATTGATGATTTCAGACTCAGGAAGATTAAGTGATTGTGTAGTAGTTGCGGCTAGAATCTGAGATTTACATTGGATGGTATCGAGACTCGTGGTATTTTTATATCATTGTGGATTATACATTTCAATATCAGGAAGGTGAAGTAAATGACTTTAGATTCACAGAAGGTCTCTTCAGAGTGGGGTGTCTCGGTTGTGTTACTTTGTGGTGTTAAGAGGGAATACATCGGCTTATAGGCCTTAGGGCGGTGTGGTTTTTATGCCAAGATCTCTTATGGCGAGCTTTGGGGTAAGGATCATGGTATTCTCGCAAGGAGGGGTATTAACTTGAGGGTAATTTGGAAGTAACTCAGAGAAATAGGGCATTTTGATAATATGTTGGATCAGCATGGTAATGGTATGATCGATTCTTTAGGTACTTATGATGTGGTAAGTCTCCACAGGTGTTACTTGGCAATGCTCTTGGGTTTTGGCGACTGCATGGCTTGGTTGAGTTTGAGGGATTCGGGTCTGATAGCTTGGTTATGTGAAAATGGATTCCAAAGAGTTCTAGATGATTGCTATCATGGTTCGAGGTGGATATTCCCTACTGGCGTGAGGAACATGTTGCGTATTGGGATTTCTCCCGGATGAGATCAAATGGAAGGTTTCTAACTGATCAGGTATGTATTCTACTGGCGACTCAGGGTTGATCATGAGATTCTCGTGCTTTTCATATGATAGCATGATAGATGTGGTGTGTTTTGTAGGATTGATATTTGCATATGTAAGGTCACAATTCAGTTTTGAAGGGAAGGTCATGAATTCTTAAACAACACGGAAGATTTCAGTTGCCTAGAAGAATGTTATTACTACTTGGTATTGCTTGCGAAGGGTGTGTATTTCAGAAGGCGCATTGTGTTTTGACTTACAAATGCTTCATTTGTATTGCGGTGGTCACTTGGTTGATCGCCTGCTGATATTAAGATATTTCTATGTGGCACGGAAGAAATATAGAAGTATTCCTCGTGGGATGATCGTGCATGAAAGATGTGTTAGACATTCGGGCGGTGGAGTTGGGATCAGGCATGGTGCTTCGTGTGATCTATGGATTTGGAGATTGGGAGTTCTCATAAGCAAATTGTTTCATGGTTGTGGACTAAGAAAATGAGGTCAAAGCTAGCCATATGATAGTATGTGTTATGGTTATGTTGTTGTGGACTTTTGGAGGGCTATTTGTCCATTCGGGGATAACCGGAGTTGATTTGGGGGCCTATTTGTAGGCTCAATGAGGATGTGTATTCTGTATCGGACCGGATTTGCTTACTCCTGCACAACTATTACCATATGTATATCATCGGTCAAAATAGATGTTATTCGCGCCTTGGTCTATGTTATGTGTTTCTCTCTTATGCTATGACGGGTTGTGAGGGTTACATGATTCTTCGCACGCATGTTGTAATTCCGTTTAGGCCTTATGGCGTTATGGGCGAGATGGCCTTCTTGATGTTGACTTGCTTATTTCACCATAGTTGTGCTTGTTTTCCTCAGTATTGTTTGTGCCTAATCATTTTACCACAGTTATATTTTGTGCACTCTATCGTGCTTGATGTTGACGAAGATGTGATCAGTGAGTGTCACGACCCCAGTTCGCCCTCCGTGAACATGTCGTGACGACACCTAGTCCCTATAACTAGGTAAGCCTAGAAATTCAGAATGAAAACATAATTTGCGGAATAATTAAGTAAAAGAAAGTTGAACACTGTATATAAATGCCACTTGGCACATACAACCCAAAATAATACGGAAATCTACAACATCACCCCAAAACCCGGAAACTCACGGGAACCACAGGCTAACAGAATATAATACACTGCTCTAACTCCAGAATATCAATACAACTGTAAGGAAGGATAAACTTTTCACCAAAAAAAAAAACTGGAATAAGATAGAGACTCTTGGTCTGCGGACGCGGCAGATATACCTCGAAGTCTCTGTTGTATCTCTCAACTTCGGGGATAGTGCGCCTGAGTGGAGGTACCTGGATCTGCACATGAAAAACATGCGCAGGAAAGGACATGAGTACACCACAGCGGTACTCAGTAAGTGCCAAGCCTAACCTCGGTCGGGTAGTGACGAGGAAGGTCAGGGCCCTACTAAGGTCAAACAATATAATATAGATTTACAATATGAAAACAAGCGGTAATAATGAGTACAGCAGTGAAATAAGACATGTCAAACAAGGCAATAAACAAAACACAAGAACAGAGTAAACACAGAATATGTACAGCATAATAACAATGGTAACAATGAGGATCTCCCAGGATACCGTCCTGTAGTCCTTTCTCAACTGTCCAGTGGATTCCCCGGGATACCGTCCCGTAGTCCATCATATGTATATCCGAAGGATCTCCCGGGATACCGTCCCGTAGTCCATCATATGTATATCCGAAGGATCTCCCGAGATACCGTCCCGTAGTCCTTTTCTCATCTGTCTAGTGGATCTCTCGGGATACTGTCCCGTAGTCCATCATATGTATATCCGAAGGATCTCCCGGGATACCGTCCCGTAGTCCTTTTCTCAACTGTCCAGTGGATCTACGGGGATATCGTCCCGTAGTCCATCATATGTATGTTCGAAGGATCTCCCGGGATACTGTCCCGTAGTCCAGCTATCAATGTGCAGGGGGATCTATCGGGAATCGAACCCGCAGTCCCAAAGTAAATATGTAGGGGGATCTATCGGGAATCTAACCCGCAGTCCCACAGTAAATGTGCAGGAGGATCTATCGGGAATCTAACCCACAGTCCCAAAGTAAATGTGCAGGGGGATCTATCGGGAATCTAACCCGCAGTCCCAAAGTAAACAAACAAGGGGGGGAAGCTACCGGAATCCCACATCCGTAGTCCCAATGTAAATACACCGCCACAACAAGAACATATTGAGAAATAGAGTGCAACAATACAAGGCAACAAGTAGTTCTAGCCTAACATGCTTCACGTAGTACAATTTAAGCAAATAGGCAATTTAGGGCAACTAGGCATGATTTCCTAAGCTAACATACACTATAGTTGCAATTAGAATAAAACAGGTAAGAAAGAAACTCAGGCTAAATATTTAAAGTAAAACTGGATTTTCAACAATTAGCACAAGTACGCGCTCGTCACCTCACGTACAAGACATTCAATTACCAAATATCACATCCTAAGGGGTAAGGTCGCCCACACAAGGTTAGACAAGCCACTTACCTCGAACCGGCTCAAAATCAACTTGAAACCACACGTTTTCCACGAGTATCCGACTCCAAATGGCCCAAATCTATACAATTCAATTACATATCATAAATAACATCTCATGCAACTAATCATACTGTTTAATTCAAGCTAAGGCACGAAATTATGTAAAATGACCAAAACGCCCCTCGGGCCCACGACTCGAAATCGGGTAAAAGTTATATTTTCCGGACACCCATTCGCTCACGAGTCTAACCATACAAAAAATCTCTCAAATCGGAGGTCAATCACCCACTCAAAATTCAATAATTTGGTCTATGAAGTCTTACCCATTTTCCATGAAAAAATCCGAAATTAGAAGAGGAATCCGTGATTAGATTAGTGGGTTATAAGAAAAAAGGAGTTTAGAATCATTACCCAATCGTTTCCTCTGAAAAACCCTCAAAATCTCTCTTAAATCCGAGGTCTCAAGCTTGAGTTTTGGTAAAAATGGCTAACCCTCGGATTTTGAGATGTTTATACTGCCCAATCATTTATTGAATCGCGTACGCGGAGGAAGTCACACGTACGTGAAGAAGAAAAATGGAGGCTTCCAAGATTTATCTTCGCGATCGCGAGGAGAAGTACGCAAACGCGATGGAGGAAGAGGTGAAGCTACGCGAACGCGGAGGGACCAGTTGCGAACGCAAAGAGGAAAGCTGGTCCTCCTCCAAAATTACTCTACGCGAACGCGTGGAGGAGGACGCGAATGCGAAGAAGAAAATTCCAGGCAGCCAAATAAGCCTTCGCGAACGTGAAGGTAAGCTCGCGAACGCGATGAAGGCGCCCCAAAAATAGCAACAATAGTTCAAAAACAGGAGGAAATGGTCCGCCGAGCATCCGAAACAACCCCGAGGCCCCCGGGACCTCAACCAAAACCACCAACCAACCTTAACACCTTATTTGAACTAGGTAGAGCCTTAAAAACACGTCTCGTAACATCAAAAATATCGATTATGCATAGATTCAAGCCTAGAAACTTAGGAAAATTCTAGAATTCACATCAGACGCCGAAACACGTCTACACTCATCCGAATGACCTCAAATTTTGCACACACATCCCAAATGACATGACGGAACTACTGTAACTTTCGGAATTCCATTCCGACCCTTGGATCAAAAATTCACTATCGAACCGGAAACTCCAAACATTCAAACTTTGGCAAATCAGGCCTAAATGAGCTACGGACTTCAAAAATACATTCCGAACATGCTCCCAACCCCAAAATCACCTAACGCAGATAACAGAACCATCAAATTTCCATTCCGGGGCCGTCATCACACTGCTCCGACTACAGGCAACTTTCCAACACTTAAGCTCTCATTTTGGGGACTAAGTGTTCCAAAACTCTCCGTAACGCAAAACCGAATGTCCCAACAATTCAATTTAGCAGAAATAGACTTAGGGAAAATAGTTAATAGGGTATCAGGGCGTTAATTCTTAAGATGACCGGTTGGGTCGTCACAGTGAGCCCGAGTAATATGGCTCGGTGGGTACCTTATGTGGATTGATCTAATGGGATCGGGTTGCGTGCCGCAACAGTACTGTGATAAAATGTAACTCCTTATGATTATTTCGTGTATTTTTCTTTTACCTTGTTGAAAATAGTTCATAGGAAAATGTTAAAAATTTCCCTGGCTGCTTAACTGCTTAGTAGCCTTCTTATTTAACTTTCTTACTATTACATGTCATGTCTGAATTATTACTTGTTGGTGTACGAGACTGTGTTGTGTGGGGCTCCATATGGTTTTTGGTGAGATTTGTCGGTTGGGCTACTTGTATTAGCTGGGATGAGGCTTCTAGAGCTGTGATTTGCACTATCGTATTGGGATAAGGAATGTTTGGAAGAATGATACCATATTTTCACTAAGGATTTGGGCAATGGACCTGGTCGGACAAGTGAGCTTCTTGGCTTATTGATAAGATGAGTGGTTAAGAGATTCTACGTGTTTCTTTCATCATCAGTAGTGTACGAAGGTTTTGAATGAGGTTTATTATTAGTACATGATTCGTTTTGGGCAGCCATGGTGGTCAGCAGTTACTATTGTGAGTATCTGAATGGTGGGGCATATCATGTGATTACATCATGGATTATGATTATGACTTAATACAGTTTGCCTAGACTTATACAGCGTGTATATGCGAGATTCAGGTCTTGTAATGAATTCCGGATGTTAGAAATTGGGTTCTAAGATTTACGGACTAAGGTTGAAGTAAGGATCTCCAGTAATGTTGTGTTCGCATGCTCATATGGAGCGGGGTGACGTGGGATCACCTTGGGTATGTGCATGGTAAGGTTACACCGTGATTTGATGGCCTTGGAACGACTCTTGGTACGTTCGAGGATGAACGTATTTTTAAGTGGAGGAGAATGTAATGACCTGATCTGTCATTTTGTGCATTTGTACTTCGATCAGTAGTTTGAGGGCACGAGTATCTATGCATGATGTATTAGGACATGTGTGAAAACTTTGAGTTCATTCTGAGTTGATTTGATATGCTTTGGCGCGAGTTTTTGGAAGTCGAAAGTACGAACGTTCATTCAGTTTTATTAGAGGTGTGATTTATTGTTTCGATGTTGTTATGCATGATTTGAGGCCTCGAGTAGTTCCATGTTATGTTATGGGACTTGTTGGTATGTTTGTACGGGGTCCCGAGGGGCTCGGGCGAGTTTGATAATTTAGGGTACTATTGCGCTTGTTTTTCTTATGTTTCGACGTCGTTTCTTCAAGCATAAACGGTACCACATTAAGAAAATGAGCTCCAATTTATATTTTGATTGAAGAATTAGATCCGTATCATAATTACAGAGCCATAGAAAAAAGAATCATCAAATTTTGACATTGTATGAGGAGTTTATTACGAAATTGTCACTAACTTCGTATTTAAAAATATTCACTATTCTCAAATATTGAAACCAACATATCTCCTTCATTATAAGGTCAAGTGGAGTGATTCAAAAGCCTAACTTGACTGAAATTTTACAAGGAATCCATTGAAGGTATTTTGTTCATTTAGTTATATTTTGAGTTGGGGAGCTCGGATTTGGGCAACGTTTGGAGGAAATTTTCACCATATGGATTGGGGTAAGTGATCTATGCTCGATTTTGGTTATATTTCATGAATTCATTTTCGTTTTTGGCATTTGATTGATGATTTCAAAGTGAAATTTGGGAGTTTTTGTCTAAAATTTCGTAAAGTGAATTTTTGAATTTTGAACATTAATTAGGAGTCACATTTGAATGGAAATAGTATGGTTGGACTCACAAGGATTTTGTGAGTTTCGTTGGATTCCGAGGTGCGAGCCCGATTTTGAGGTGACGAACGTATATGCATGTGCCAAGGTTAATCATGCGAGGGTGATGCATATATGAGGTGACGAACGTATATGCATGTGCCAAGGTTAATCATGCTCGGGGGTAAATTATACGATTAATTGTGTCTTGTAGATTTACTGACCTTATTGCTTCATGTCTTACTTGACTTCTAGATTACTAAGAATATGTAATTAAATGTTAGAAACCAAGATTTAGTTTATTATAACTTGATAAAAAATTGACGGGATTTTGAGAAACATTGATGTGTCTAATTCGGTCTTCATCATGCTTAATCACTAATACATTGCTACAACTATTATTCTTGAGATATTAGGTTCTATACTCGAGTTATAGATCATTCTTGAGATTTTTTGAAATACTTGAACAACAAGGGTCTTGAGGGTTTATTGATCTATTGTTGGCTTGAAAGTTGTGATTGGGGTTCATTTGGAATATTTGTTTAACCACTCTCCTTGATATTATTTATGCTTCCTACATTTCTTGTCAATTGTATACATAGGCTTGGTGATGAAGAGTGTAAAGCACAAAGGGTGATGCCGTGCCATTGCTTTTATATTATCATGTGAGGGAGAGTGTAAAGCACGAAGGGTGATGCCATGCTATTTCATATATTTTATCATGTGGATGAAAGGGAAAAGCACGAAGGGTGATGCCATGCCATTTCATTTATATTATCCTGATCTCATTTACATTGTCATGTGAAGATGAGAGAAAAAGCACAAAGGGTGATGTCGTGCCATTTCATTTATATCATGTTGTTATATTATCACGAGTTCATGGCACGAAAGGTGTTTCCATGCATGCGAGGACGAGGGGCATGTCTTATGTTGTGATATCTTTTTCTTGTGTATACGTCCATGCCTTTAGGTTGAGCTGTTATTGTCGCACCTATGTTTCCTATATGACGTATCGTTGTTGTTCTATCTTTGTTCTCTATCTCAATTGTTGTTGTGGTTCCCATGCCTTATACTTGTTAACTTGAAAATACCATGCCTCCTTCTATTGTTATATCTATAACAATGTCGTATCTAGTTTGTTGCACTTTAATATAAGCTTTCTACCATGTTATCCATTCATGTCTCTACTTGTTAGCTTATAAAGATCATGTGTTCCCCTCTTATTTTTTATATCTAAATCTATGCCTTCTACCATGCTAGTTAGGTGAAATTATGTTCTTCTTTCCTAATTGATGTTATCATTCCTATGTTTCTTACCTTGTCATTACTGTTATCGGCATTTCTTTCACCTGGTTGGTACTGTTACACACATATTTGGTGAGGATGAGATAAATGCGCGAAGGGTGTTGCCGTACCGTTGGATTTGATGTTTGAATATATTTCCCTATGATGACCCAAAGGGTCATCTTATTAATTAAGACTCCATTACGGGCTCATTATCTCTAAAAAGATTACTTTTATTTACCTCGATTTGTGTGCGCAGTCCGGCCGTGAATCCGGAAAGCCTTTATGTGAAAATATAAGAAATAATGATTTTTAGAGTTAAAATTTGATTTTTTAGTTGACTATGGTCAACATTTTGACTAAACGGACCTGGACCCGTGTTCCTACGGTCCCGAGAGGTCTGCAGTAAAATATGGGACTTGGTCGTATGCCCGGAATTAACTTCCAAGGTCCCTAGCTTTAGAAATCAATTTTTGAAAAAAATTGTTATGCTGGATTAGGAATAATGAAATGAATTAATGTTTGAAACCGTTGGTAGTGGGCCCGTATTTTGGCTTTAGAGCCCGGTACAGATTTGTTATAGTGTTTAAGTACTATCTATGAAATTTGGTGGAAATTGAAGTTCATTCGACGTGATTTGGACGTCCAGTTGAGAATATAGTGAATTTGAAATGTTCTTGAAGAAATCATGAGTTTTGATGCTAAATTCGTAGTTTTAAGTGTTACTTTTGTGATTTGATCGCACAACAAATCCGTATGATATTTTTAGACCTGCGTGCATGTCTGGTTTGGAGCCCCGAGGGCTCGGGTAAGTTTTGGATAGGCTACGGGGTGTTTCAGACTTATTAACTTCTGTGTTTTGCTGCTATAGGTGCACTGGTGCGTTCTTCTTCGCGATCGCGAAGCTTCTCCTGCAATCACGAAGAGTAAAAAGGCTGGGGGTCAAATTGTTCTTCGCGAATGCGAAGTCCTGTACGCGAACGTAAAGCACTGGGGAGAGTACCCTACGCGAACGCGGGCAGGCTTACGCGAATGTGTTGAGTAAATAGGCCTGGGGGAGGGGAGTCAGTTTCTTCTACACGAACGCGTCCACCTGGTAGCGGATGCGATGACAAAAGGCCGCAAAGCATCGCGAACACGAGACTTCCTACACAAACGCGAAGGTCATTGGGCCATAATACTCCTCTATCGCGACAAGCCCATCGCGAACGCGATGAAGGCCTGTTCAACGATTTAAAAACAGAATTAAAAACGGGAAGAAACCATTATTTTCATATTTTTAAAACTAAGAAGACCTAGAGGCGATTTTCATCATACAATTTCTTCCCCAAAGCGTTGGCAAACGATTCTAAACTATTTTCTTTAGATTACCCATTGTTTTTCATCACTTTTCAATCAAAAATCAAGGGTTTTCATGGTAGAAATTGGGGGTTTGGGTAGAATTAGAGAATTTTGACCTCGAATTGGGGTCGTATTTTGAAACTAATTACACGTTCGGGCTCAAGGGTGAAAGGGTAAACGGAATTTGGTCCGAACCCCGATTTCGACCAAGCGGGCCCGGGCTCAGTTCTTAACTTTTTTTTTGGGAAAACTTAGGAAACCATAGTTTTGAATTGAAATTAGTTCCTTTAGAACTAATTAATGATATTGAAATTAATATGATTAGATACGAGTATGTTGGAGGTGAATTCAAAAGGAAAAGATGTAATTGAGCAGTGAGTGGCCTGTGAAATTGGGGTAAATATTTGGTCTAACCTTGACTTGAGGGATTAGGAATCCCCGACTTAAATGCTATGTGAAATCGCATGTGTGTGGTGTATAGGCGAGGTGACAAGTACCTATGCGCCACCAAATTATCTGTTTAGCACGATCCCTTCCCCGTTTCGAACTTATTATATTCCTATCTTAATTATTCCATGCTTATTGATGCTTCCATGTCTACTTGTTTTTGTCTACTTGTAGTTTTTAGAGATTTTTTTCCCTTATTTGAAATTATTAATTGTTTTTTAGCTTCATTGTGGTATATTAATGGTTGAACTGATTGTCAGTGATTCATGATACATTTCGATTGGTTTCGCTGTGTTGTAATAATTGGTGGAGTTCCTGAATTGTGCAGCTTTCCGTTACATTAATTGAGATATAAATATTGTGAAGGATTTTTTTATCTAAATCGTGAAATCTTTATTATAAATGATGAAATGTGATTGTCTGGTGGGAGCGGGTTGCACGCCACAACTAGGAGGAATAAGGGTAGACAGGTGGGATCGGGTTGCACGCCGCAACAGGAGGAATAAGGGTGATATATTAAGGAGAAATAATGGTGGACAGGTTGGATCGAGTTGCACGTCGCAACAAGGAGTAATAAGGGAGAATATTCATGTTTTACTGGTTATATGATAAAGACTAGAATACTCACTATTTTAATTTTTTTCCCATATTTTGTTCTTACCATTATTTAAATTGTAACTTGGGATTTTTCATAAGGATTGGTTATAGCTGAGATTTGGAAAGATAGTTGAGTTACTTAAATATTCACTACAAGTTATTGTTTATTTAGTTTTGTATTTCCTTTTTTCTTTATTAAACAATGTGTACACGTTATAATATAAATGCCACATCGTAGCCTTGTGACTACCTCATCGGGGTTAGGCTCGGCACTTACCAGTACATGGGGTCGGTTTTACTGATACTACACTCTGCACTTCTTGTGCAGATCCAGGTTCCGGTCAGAGTTGATTTCGAGTAGGAGATGAACATTCGCGCGGAGACACGAGGTAGATCTGCTAGCGTCCGCAGATTCCTGGAGTCTTCTCCATATTATTTATTTACTATTTTAGTTAATTCAAAACAGATATATATATTTTCTTTCAGCCAAATACTTGTAGTATTCTTTAGATATTAGTGTTAGTTTCGAGTTTCATTTCATTATTTCATACGTTATTCCTGATGCATATATTGGATAGTATTAAACTTTGTACACGTTCTAATTGTTTTAAATGTTGAACCCTATAACATTGGCTTTCCTAAAAAGTGTGGTATTAGGCGCCATCACGATCCCGTGGGTTGGGAATTTGGGTCGTGACAAGTTGGTATCAGAGCACTAGGTTGCCTAGGTCTCACAATTCACTAAGAAGCTTAATAGAGACTGAGGGATCGGTACAGAGACGTCTGTACCTATCTCTCAGAGGATATAAAGTGAGGAACAAACTCATTTTTTCTACTCTATCGTGCGATTCTCGTTATCTCACATACTAATTGTACTCTTCTATTCTCTCGCAGTTGGTGAGAATACGTGCTTCTTCTTCTGCTGGCCAACAATCAGGCCCTCCAGCAGCAGCAACTTCTACTAGGGGCAGAGGCCGAGGAAGGGGAAAGACTCAGCCCATTGCTCAGGGATCAGCCCCAGCTGCGGAGCCCTAGATAGAGATTGATGGGGATCTCCAGCTCAGACCGTTCTAGTGGGACCAGCTTAGGTCCCAGAGGGGTTTATTGCTACCCCGGTGCTTCAGGATGCTTGGTCTGACTAGAAGGCCTTATGGAGAGTGTAGCCTAGATTGGTGCACTCCCCGGGGCAGCAGCCATATCCCAGGCTGGAGAAGGAGTCCAGACTCCTTCCACCCATACTCCGGAGCAGATTACTTCTCAAACTCAGACCCCAGCAGCCAATCCAGTTAGGGTAGTTCAGCCAGTTGCTGCAGTACCGCTTGTTGATGGGGCATCTATGTCCTCCGATGCTATGTGGAGATTGGACAGGTTCATCAAGCTTTTTCCTTTTGATTTCAGTGGTTCCACTTCGGAGGACCCTTAAGAATTCCTTGATAGTTGTCATGAGGTTCTTTGGAACATGGGTATATTGGAGACCAATGGGGTTGATTTTGCTGCTTTTCAGATGATCGGTTCTGCCAAGAAATGGTGGAGGGATTATCTTCTAACTAGACCAACTGGGTCACTTGCTCTGCCTTGGGATAAATTTTCACATATCTTCTTGGAGAAGTTCCTGCCTATCACTAATAGAGAGGAGCACCGTCGTTACTTTGAGCGTCTTCAGCAGGGCAGCATGACTATTACCAAGTATGAGAATCGCTTTGTGGATTTGTCTTGACATGTTATTCTTTTGTTACCCACAGAGAGAGAGATGGTTGGGAGATTCATTGAGGTCCTTGCTCAACCCATCAGGTTGCAGATGGCTAAGGAGAGGGGCAGCGAGATTTCTTTTCAGGATGTGGCCAATGTGGCCAGGAGAGTTGAGATGGTTCTCGGATTGGGAGGTCAGGGTCAGACAAGAGACCTTGCCATTCCGGTGGATTCAGCGGTGCCTCGTCTGGAGGTGAGGTTTCTTTTGGTAGAGGCCATTTTTCCAAGCCATTTAATTCAGCACTTCAGGCATCTCATGGTACCTCAGGTGGTCGTGGTTCTTATATATCTCCTTCTGCTCAGCCAGTCTATAGTGCTTCATCAGCTCCTATCAGAGCACCTCCTCTACAGAGTTATTATCGTGGTCAGCCGGCTCGTCAGGGTTAGCCTTAGTATCAGAAGGGATGCTTTGAGTGTGGTGAATATGTCCATATTCGGAGAGCTTGTCCAAGATTTTGGAGTAATCAGCTTCAGTATCAAAGTTCTCGTGCCATAGTTCCGGCACCAGCTGCAGCACCACCCGCCCAGCCAGCCAGAGGTAGGGGTCAGGTAGCCAGAGGTAGGGGCCAGATTGTTAGAGGTGGAGGCCAGCCCGCTAGAGGGGGAGGTCCGCCTGTTAGAGGTTGTACCAGTGACATGGTTCAAGGTGGTGGGCCCCAGCCCCAATTGTATGCATTTCCAGCCAGACCGGAGGCGAAGTTTTCCAATGTTGTTATCACAGGTACCATTTCAGTTTGCAATAGATATGCTTCATTTCTTCTTGATCCGGGGTCTACTTACTCTTATGTGTCATCTTATTTGATTGTGCCCCATGATTCCTTGAGTATCCTTGTTTATGTGTCTACACCCGTAGGGATGATATTGTTGTAGATCGTGTGTATCGTTCGTGTGTAGTCGTTATTGAGGGTCTTGAAACCAGTGTGGACCTTTGGCTTCTTAATATGGTGGATTTCGATGTCATTTTGGGTATGGATTGGATGTCACCTTATTATGCCATCTTAGACTGTCACGCCAAGACATTCACGTTATCTTTGCCATGGTTGCCTTGATTAGAGTGGAAAGGGACTCCTGATCATTCTTCCAGCAGAGTTATTTCTTATGCCAGGGCTTGTTGCATGGTTGAGAAGGGGTGTTTGGCTTATTTGCCTCATGTTCGTGATTCTAATGCTAAGGCTTCTTCTATAGATTTGGTGCATGTTGTTCGTGAGTTTCTCGAGGTGTTTCCTGCAGACCTACAGGGGATGCCACCCGACAGGGATATTGATTTTTTCATTGATATGGCTCCGGGCACTCGGCCCATTTCTATTCCTCCATATCGGATGGCCCCACCAGAATTGAAAGAGCAGTTGCAAGACCTGCTTGATAAGGGCCTCATTAGACCTAGTTTCTCCCCGTGGGGTGCACCGGTTTTGTTCGTAAAGAAGAAGGATGGATCGATGAGAATGTGTATAGGTTACCCGTAGCAGAACAAATTCACTATCAAGAACAAGTATCCATTGCCGAAAATTGATGATTTATTTGATCAGCTTCATGGTGCCAGGGTGTTTTCAAAAATTGATTTGAGATCGGGTTACCATCAGTTGATGATTAGGGTATCTGATGTCCCTAAGACATCCTTTCGGACGAGGTATGGGCACTATGAATTTCTGGTGAATGTCTTTAGGCTTGACTAATTCCCCAGCAGCCTTTATGGACTTGATGAATCGGGTTTTCAAGCTTTATCTGGATTCGTTCGTAATTTTGTTCATCGATGATATTCTAATATACTTCCGTTGTCAGGAGGAGCATGAGCAGCACCTCTGGATAGCGCTCTAGACTTGGAGGGATAGTCAGTTGTATGCTAAATTTTCAAAGTGGAAATTCTGGTTGGATTCAGTAGCTTTCTTGGGTCACATCGTATCAGAAGAGGGTATTCAAGTAGATCCTATGAAGATAGAGGCAGTCAAGAACTGTCCTAGACCCACTTCAGCCACGGAAATCAGGAGCTTCATGGGTTTGGCGGGTTACTATCGTCGTTTTGTGGAGGGGTTCTCATCTATAGCAGCCCTAATGACGAAATTGACTCAGAAGGGTGCCCCATTCAAATGGTCGGACGAGTGTGAGGCGAGATTTCAGAAGCTCAAGACAACCTTAACTTCAGCACCAGTGTTGGTGTTACCATTAGTTTTGGGATCTTTCACGGTATATTGTGATGCCTCCCGTGTTAGGCTCGAAGCGGTATTGATGTACAAAGGAAGAGTGATTGCATATGTGTCTCGACAAATGAAGGTTCATGAGAAGAATTATCTTGTTCATGATTTACAGTTGGCAGCCATTGTTCACACATTGAAGATTTGGAGGCACTATCTTTATGGTGTGACGTGTGAGGTTTTCACGGATCATCGTAGCCTTCAGTACTGGTTCAAGCCAAAGGATCATAATTTGAGGCGGAGGATATGTTTAGAGTTATCGAATAATTATGACGTCACTATATTGTATCATACGGAGAAGGCCAATGCAGTGGCCAGTGCACTAAGTAGGAAGGCAGTGAGTATGAGCAGCCTTACATTCATTCCAGTCGGTGAGAGACCGTTAGCTTCAGATATTCAGACCCTGGCCAATCAATTTGGGAGGTTGGATATTTCGCCCAGTCGTGTTTTAGCATGTACAGACGCTCGATCTTCTTTATTTGAGCGTATCAAAGATCGGCAAGATAATGACCCGCATTTGATGGTCCTTAGGGACACAGTTCAACACGGTGGAGCCAAGCAGGTTACAGTTGGAGATGATGGTGTATTAAGGATGCATGGTTGAGTGTGCGTGCCTAATGTAGATGGGCTTCGTGAGTTGATTCTCGAGGAGGCTCACAGTTCTAAGTATTCGATTCACCCGGGTGCTGCCAAGATGTACCAGGACCTGCGGCAACATTACTGGTGGCGAAGGATGAAGAAGGACATTTTTTCTTATGTGGCCCATTGCCTGAATTGTCAACAGGTGAAGTATGAGCATCTGAAATCGGGTGGTTTTCTCCAGCAGATAGAGATTCCTGAGTGGAAGTGGGAGCGTATCATATGGACTTCGTTGTTGGCCTTCCACGGACTCAGAAGAAGTTTGACACCATTTGGGTTATTATGGATAGGCTGATTAAATCAGCACACTTCATTCCGGTGGCAAATACTTATACTTCGGAGCGATTGGCAGAGATATATATTCGAGAGATTGTTCGCTTTCATGATGTGCCCGTGTCTATCATTTCTGATCAGGGTACGTAGTTTACCTCGCACTTCCGGAGGGCAGTTCAGCGTGAGTTGGGTACACGGGTTGAGTTGAGCACATCATTCCATCCTCAGACGGACGGGCAGTCCGAGCGTACTATTCAGATCTTGGAGGATATTCTCCGCGCTTGTGTTATTGACTTTGGAGGTTCTTAAGATAAGTTCTTGCCATTAGCGGAGTTTTCCTACAATAATAGCTACCAGTCGAGCATTCAGATGGCTCCCTATGAGGCATTATATGGTAGACGGTGTTGATCGCCAGTTGGATGGTTTGAGCCGGGAGAGGCTCGGTTATTGGGTACAGACTTAGTTCAGGAGGCCTTAGACAAGGTCAAGATTATACAGGACCGACTTCGTACAGCGCAGTCCAGGCAAAAGAGTTATGCCGACCGTAAAGTTCGTGATGTGGCATTCATGGTTGGAGAAAGGGTATTACTTCGGGTATCACCCATGAAGAGTGTTATGAGATTTGGGAAGAAGGGAAAGTTGAGCCCTAGGTATATCGGGTGATTTGATATTCTCGAGAGAGTGGGGGAGGTAACTTATAGACTTGCGTTGTCTCCAGGGTTATCCTCAGTTACTCCGGTATTCCATATGTCTATGCTCCGAAAATATCATGGCGACCTGTCCCACGTGTTATATTTCATCAATGTCCAATTGGACAAGGATTTGACTTATGAGGAGGAGCCGGTAGCCATTTTAGACCGGCAGGTTCGTCACTTGAGGTCAAAGAGTTACCCTTCAGTTCGAGTGCAGTGGAAAGGTCAACCCGTTGAGATGGCTACTTGGGAGTCCGAGTCGGACATACAGAGAGAATACCCACACTTGTTGCCAATTCAGGTAATCTTCTTTGTCCGTTCGAGGACGAACGTTTGTTTTAGAGGTGGAGATTGTGATGGCCCCATCGTGAATCTGGATAGCCTTTATGTGAAAATATAAGAAATAATGATTTTTAGAGTTAAAATTTAATTTTTTTAGTTGGCTTTGGTCAATATTTGACTAAACGAACTCGGACCCGTGTTCCGACGGTCCCGGGAGGTCCGCAGTAAAATATGGGACTTGGGTGTATGCTCCGAATTGACTTCCGAGGTCCTTAGCTTTAGAAATCAATTTTTGAAGAATGTAACGATCAGGCCGGTTGTCCCGTGAGATTAGCCATGTTTCCCCCATTTCTGTTTTATCATATGTTTCTTAGCCTATATATGTTGTGTTGGGTCGGTTGGTTCGGGTTCGGAGTGGTTGTGGAGAGAACTAAGACACTTAGTCTCTTAAATTAGCTTAATAGTTGAAAAAGTCAACTGGGAGTTGACTTATTGGTAAATAACCTCGGAATACAGATTTTATAGCTCAGATAGCTTCGTTAAGTGATTTGGGACTTAGGAGTGTGTTCCAAATGAAGTTTTGATGTCCGGTGTAGAATTAGGCTTGAATTGGCAAAAGTTAGTTTTTGGCGATCTCCGGTCGGCAGTGAAAAATAGGCTATCGGGGTAGGAATGGAATTTCGGAAGTTGGAACAGGATCGTAATGTCATCTTGGATATGTGTGCAAATTTTCAGGTCAATCGGATGTGTTTTGGTTGGTTTCGGCATCATTGGCGAAATTTAGAAGTTTCAAAGTCCATAGGCTTGAATTTAATGTAATTTTGGTGTTTTCGTGTTGTTTTTGGTGTTTCGAAGGCTCTACTAAGTTTGAATGAGGTTATGGGGTGTGTTGGTGGGATTGGTTGAGGTCTCGTGGGCCTCGGGTGTATTTCGGATGCTCAAACGGGCACTTTTTGGCCTTAAGGAGTCTGTTGTTTTATGGTGTTTTAACAGTAGAGATTTCTTCACCGCGATCGTGTGGAACCATTCGCGATCGCATAGAGTAAAAGAGTGGGGCAGGCATTTTGTTCTATGCGGTCGCATAGGTTGGACAGGTGAAGCAGTGCGATCGCGTGGACTTTGGTGCGATCGCATAGAGATTCTGAGGGGCGTGTGTGGGATGGATATATGTACTATGCGATCTCATGTGTTGGTATGCGAGTGCATAGAGTGGTCTGGTCTGTGCATCGCGATCGCGTGGGTTGAGTCGTGATTGCATTAAAGGGATTATAAGTGCTGGGTAGAATGTTTTAAAGGCATTATTTGCGAGATTAGAACATTTTTCCTCCATTATTGAACGAGTTGAGAGCTATTTGAGAGGGTTTGAAGAAGAAATCAAAGGGGCTCACTTGGAGATAAGGTTTCCAACTTCATAACTCGCTTCTATATCATTTTCTAAGTAATTAAACCGGAAAATTGTTGAAATTAAACCCAAAATTTGGGGAAATTAAGTGCATGGAATTGGGATTTTCTTTTGAGGATTTGAGAGGGCAATTGTGGTCCGATTTTGGCGTTCTTGGTATGTATAGAATCGTGAGAGGACGAGGATTCTAGTAATGTAAATTTTATCAAATTCCAAGAGGTGGGCCCGGGGCTTGGGTTTGGCCGAATTTCGAGGATTGTGTCTAAATTGATAGTTTTTTATTGGGTTTTGTTCCTTTAGCATATGTTGTGTAATCTGGTTTTGGTTAGATTCGGAGCAATCGGGAGCCAATTTGAGGGGAAAGAGCATAACGGATTAGTATTGTGGCCCGGTAGAGGTAAGTAATGTCTATAAATCTTGTCCTGAGGGTATGGAACCCCGGACTTAATATTTCTCACTATTTTTAGAATGGCGCACATATCGGATGATAAGTATGTGGCGCGCACTGAGTTTTGGATTGGCCTTGGTCCTCTCCGCGGAAACTATTGAGTTTTGTATTTTTAATCTAAATCATATGTTAAATTGTGTTTTGAAACTATTGATATATTCTGGCTATAAGCCACGTTTGGGGCCTTGTGCCGACTTGTTCGGACCCCTTAAGGGCTTTTTACTGCTATTTCCTCACTGTTGATTTATGATTTACACTCAGTCATATTATGCTTAACTGTTTTCGAAACTAAACCTTATTTACACTATTTTGAGATATAAAAATGATGTTTTGGGTCGAGTACCCCGTTTTACTGATACGCCCGAGGGGATTTTGAGAGGTTCTGTCTGAGTGAGACCGAGGGTCTGATGGTGAGGATATGATACTCCACGAGATGGATTGTTATTAGAGCTTGGGCTGAAGGAGCCCCTCCGGAGTCTGTACACACCCCCAGTGAGTGCAGGTACCTACTAAGTGCGCGTGCTGAGTGCTGAGTGATTGGGAGGCATGAGTGATAGTGAGGTTGCCCGAGGGGATGATACTGAGTAACTGTGAGGTATGTTGAGTGATGTTCTACCCGAGGGGTGATTTACGATTCATGTTTTTCCCGAGGGGCTATTTATGACTTATTTCATTTTACACTAAATTATTCAGGTGTTTTATTTCTGAAAATTGTT
>ML436902.1:54669-90827 GCA_005239525.1 Nicotiana knightiana | reverse complement strand
TATGTTAGGTTTGGGCCTGGGAGCGGTTTCTGCAGTTTCAGCCACCTCTACCACAGTTACCTCCTAATGTACCACCTCCGTTTCTCCCTCTAGCCAGGAGGTGGGTTCTCCGCCGTAGACTTGTACGAGAGTACAATGCTCATCATAATCTCCCCCTCTGTAGGGATGTGTTGGATCTGCTGGAGGGCGCATAGGTAAATATGTACCTAAACTTACCTGGTATAGATTAACTTAGTGTTGCGCATACTCACGTTTTGTGTTCTTATTTGATAGTTCATCTGGACGCCATACATCGACGACTTGATCGGTACCTTGCCAGATTATTGCTCGTTCAGCTNAGTCCTACAGGGCGATTATAGATCCGCCCATATATGGGACGGACAGGTACTTACGCAGACTCTTCGCGCTAGGAGAGTGGACGACATGTGGAATATTTGAGGGATAGAGATCTCCATCCCCGTGTAGTCCAGTGTCTGGAGGACACATGATTTTATAGGATTATTCAGATCGGCCGGATGCAGCTCGACTGGGCTTTGATCACGACGTTGATGAGCGGTGGCGATCGGAGACGCACACTTTCCACCTGCCCATTGGCGAGGCCACCATCACGCTGCAGGACGTGGAGGTTTTACATGGCATGCCCACTGATGGCTTGCCCGTTTCACTGCCTATTCTTATGAGATCTTTGTTGTGTGCGGAGTATTTGGATATGCTGCAGAGGCTCACAGGTTTCATGCCACAGGACGATATTGCATCGTTGGGGCCCAGTCGGATGAGTTTGACCCCTATTAGACAATACCTAGAGGTAATCCACCCCACTATCACCGTTGAGACAGAGGAGGTAGATATTATCCGATATACGAGGTTGTTGTTGCTTCTTCTATTTGGGGGGGGGGGGTCTTGTTCTCGAACACTTCGGGGAACCTAGTCAGCCTACGGTTTCTTTATCATATTGCCCGCGAGATGACTTAACCTTATACAACTAGGGTGGTGTTGTTCTCGCCTATTTGTACATGCATGTGCTGAGCTTGCATGGGTACATAGAGAGACGTTTGTGGCTTTCTGCCGCTTCTACAGGTGACAACATATTCGAATAATATGTTCATTAGTTCCAATTCTACCTAGTTAGAATTAATCTTATACCTTACGTCAACTTTGTATGTTAGGTTTGGGCCTGGGAGCGGTTTCTGCAGTTTCATCCACCTCTACCACAGTTACCTCCTAATGTACCACCTCCGTTTCTCCCTCTAGCCAGGAGGTGGGTTCTCCGCCGTAGACTTGTACGAGAGTACAATGCTCATCATAATCTCCCCCTCTGTAGGGATGTGTTGGATCTGCTGGAGGGCGCATAGGTAAATATGTACCTAAACTTACCTGGTATAGATTAACTTAGTGTTGCGCATACTCACGTTTTGTGTTCTTATTTGATAGTTCATCTGGACGCCATACATCGACGACTTGATCGGTACCTTGCCAGATTATTGCTCGTTCAGCTGACCGATTTGGAGCACTTCTGCCCCGCTCATATGCCTCGATATTGTGGAGCATCATGCCTCCGAGCGGGTACTTCGTTAGTTTGTCCGTCCGCAGTATATACCGAGGCAGCCTATATGGGAGGCTATACATTATCAGAGGGATGATCGTTCCAGGGCGGACGACACATTTATGACATGGCTTGCGGCGCAGATGCATATTTGGGACCAGCGAGATCAGTTGATTCTGCCGCTACCTACGTAGATGAAGGCGGTGACTATTCAAGGATATATGTCATAGTACCGCAACGTTACCCAAATTTTTATCGGGAACCCCATTCATCCGGCTGACGGTCGATACGTTCCATATGCCGGGCGACACGAGGCACTGGTATGTTTTCTGTTATTATTAATTATATAACTGTAATTTAGTGCCATATATGTAGTTTATATTTGTTACGTTGTGCATGCTATTGGACTACATACCGTCTATCAGATGGGACTGCAGATACAGGATCATGTTGGCGATCCTGCGGCCATGCAGGATTATTGCCATCGATTTGTAGAGGTGGCTGCCCGGACACTGCAGCGAGCCCGAGAGGATAAGCGTTTGGCAGACGAGCCTGATTATATGGACCCAGGGCAGTACGAGCAAGGTTGTGATATCACACGAGGTAGTCGTGGCCGACGAGGTGGTGGTGCCCGATGAGGCGAGGGCGCCGGACGACGTGGTGGTGGGCGGAAAGGAGGTGGTCCCCAGCAAGGGGGCGTTGAGGCTCCTGCTGATGATGTTGATACTGATATGGTAGGTGGCCTACATGAGACGAACATGTCGTCTTACAACCTTGGGATGCATCTCACTCCAGTGACTTCGCAGGTGACCCCGTCAGGTCAATTATTGATCACGGGCACGAATATTCCTGGAGTGGATTGGGCTAGAAACTTCTCAGGCCCGTCTACCGCTGATGAGGATTGACCGACCCGAGATTTGCATAGTGGGCGCCGACTGAGTTATGGCTCATCATCACATTCACATGTATGAGTTTATTAGCATTGAATTTGAATTTGTTATAACTGTAACTTATTTATTTTCTATTACTTTATTAATTTCCTTTTTAAGGCTTCACGTGATGCTGACGTGTCTGCGACATGTGACTACATTCAGGAGCCCGACGAGATCATGGTAAGACAATTAAAATTGTTGTGAATTATTATATACTTTTCTATACTGAGCTTTCTATTCTTATGTAGGCTTCTACTGGACCGACAACCCCTTATATCGATCCTGAAAGCACCACTGATACCTGTCATCCTGTGCCACATCCGGATATAAGGAGGTGACTTGATGATGATGATCCCGCCAGCATACCCGGGCGGGATGGGATGCGCCTCAGGCCAGCGGCTGCGTTGAGGCACACTGGATGCGGGACATATTGATTTGTCCTTCCTTTTTTTTTTTGTATTTGATGTAAATAATATTTTTGTATACATTAACAATAATTTTTTATCCTTTCATTAGATAGTTTCATACTACAACCACAATCACAAGCATTAAAACTTAACTTCTAATACAATTAAAATAAAGTTCAGTACAACAAACAAGGAAAACATTAAAATAACGTAGTACACAAAACACATACATGTCAATGTTTAGTCTTTGCCGCCTATTATTCTCTGCTCCAACCACTTAAATTGTTCTTCTAGTTTTTTTTCTTCCTCCACCTCTTTCAGTTTCGCCTTCACCTCCACAAGTTCCCGTTTATGTTATTTTTCACGTTCCCATTATTTTAAACACAGATTATTAAGATACTGCAATGATTCTTTGTAGCATTCCTTATAACAGGGTTCATCATACCATAACTGAAAATCGCAAATAGGTTCGTCGGGAACCTTATAAAACTTGTTCATACAGTGCCAGTAGCGGCGTCCAACTTCACCGTTATCCCAACAACTATTCATCATGCATTTTTTGCCACACTCACACCTTGGTGCATAAAGAGGTTGAGCCATTTGTGACAACCTTAAAAAACCTTGCTTTTCTTGAAAGATCTGCTATTAGTTGTTCTTGAGCGAAGAAAATAACTAGAATGCACCCGTTATTAATAGGCAAGACAAAACACATAACGTAGAATATTTGCGCGCTATATATACACATAACGTAGTATTAATCGCGTTATGCTTTGCGTGTTAAAGATTATGACGGGTACAAAACAACTTTATGTCAGTTCGGCAGCTTTTTCAAGACAACACACATAATTAACGTAGTATCTAAAGATTCAAAGTTAGTTCGTCAAGACAACACACATAATTAATATAATTAAAATTCATTACTACAACACAAACACAAACACAAACATAGCAGGCCAACATAATAAAAATACATGACATGGGAAAAATAAAGATAAGGTAATACACTAAACACATACAACACAAGTTTAGTCCTTGCAGCCTAATATTCTCTGATCCAACCGCTTAAATTGTTCTTCCAGTTTTTTTTTCTTCTTCTACCTCTTTTAGTTTTGTCTTCAACTCCGCAACCTCTCTTTTATTTTCTCTTTCACGTTCCCATTGTTTTAAATACAAATTATGAAGATGCTGCAAAGAATCTTTGTAGCATTCTTGATAACATGGTTCATCAACCCATACCACAAAATCGCAAATAGGTTCGTCGGGAACCTTGTAAAATTGGCTCACACAGTGCCAGTAGTGACATCCAACTTCACCATTATCCCAACAATTTTGCATCATGCATCTTTTTCCACACTTGCACCTTGGTGTATAAAGAGGTTGAAATATTTGTGCGTTAAAAAAACCTTGCTTTTAATAAAAGATTTGCTATTAGTAATTTTTGAGCGCACAAAATAACTAGAATGAGCCCGTTATTTATAGGCGAGACAACACACATAACGTAGTATTTAATCGCGCTATGTTTTGCGTGTTAAATATCATGATGTGTACAAGACAACTTTATGTCAGCTGGTCAACCTTTTCAGTTTGACAAGACAACACACATAATATAGTATTTAACCGCGCTAAATATACACATAATTTTATTAAATTATCATTTAAAAAACAAAAATGAAAAAGTTCAAATCATAATTAACAAACATAAATTTATTTCATAAATCTTGCAACATAAACAAAACAAATAATTATTACAACATAAACTCATGAATAGTTAGGCACACTAAAAGAACACCCACCACGAGCTGGATTAGTATTGCCACCCAAACTAGCTGAAGGACATTTTTGACGGTATGTCCTGTTTGCGAGCATATACCACATTTTCGTGCATAAACGGTATCACTAACATCCATTTGGTTCTGTTTACGTGTTCTTTTCTGCACCTGTATTCGACGCAAATAGGACTTGTTGCACACATTTTAAATAGTTCCGGCGGCCAATAATGCTCAGCACCCACTGGCTGCAACTGCCCACTATATGTGTTTAGGTACTTAGTAACACTATATTGTTGATCAACATAGTTGGTCTCCCCAAAACCAATACGTTGAAAACACTTGATGGCATGTGAGCAAGGCATGTGGTAGATGGACCATTTCCCACAAGAGCATAACCTTGATGATTCATTTACAGTATGTACATTATTCTCCCGATTTTGATGGATAGCAGTGTGAACTTCAAAAACATTTATTTCGTTATCATACTGCAAAAATGAATGTCAATATGCTCGCCGTCTGTATTTCTCAAATCTCTTCATCGGAACTGGCATAAATTCAGCACCCCTTTCCATCAATGCCGTTGCAGCTGCAGACCGTTCAACAAACCTCTCCGCCATCTTCTTGAACGACATCCGCACCATGGCTGTGACAGGCAATCCTCTTGCCGACTTCAATAACCCGTTGAAAGACTCTGACACGTTTGAAGTCAGAATTCCCCATCGTCTGCCACCATCCACATGCAAAGTCCACTTTTCAGGGTGATGTCGCATTAAGCAACAATAGGCTGCCTCGTCTTCTTGCCTGATAGAATCCATGTGCCTCCGAAATTTATGCTATCGGTGGTCTGTTGCTGCCAACCACATCAAATCATGTAGATCCTTGTTGGGATATGCCTACTGGAAATTGGCCTTAAAGTGCCTCACACAGTAACGGTGGTATGCATAAGGTTCTGGCCATGCAGGCAAGTTCTCCACAGAATTTAAGATAGCACCGTGACGATCAGATATTAGACAAATACCGGATCGCTGTTTGACAACGTGCTCTTTCAAGTGGTTCAAAAATAGCGTCCACGTCTCTGTGCTTTCATTGGAACAAACAACAAAAGCTAGAGGAAATATCTGTCCATTAGCATCTACTGCCACGGCTATCAATAGCTTGATATCGTACTTTCCATAAACATGAGTGCCGTCTATGGATATTACGGACCGACAATGCGAAAAACCATCAATTGCTGGTTTAAACGCCCAGAACACATAATTGAATATATATTCTGGTTTTCCTGGACTCCGCTCAAGCTTCCATTCAACAACCGTCCCGGGGTTAAAGTGCTACAGTGCGGCCATGTACTTTGGCAGATATGCAAATGACTTATCCCAGTTATCGTAGACAATTTCAAACGCTCGTTTGCGCCCAAGAAATGCCTTTCTTTTCATAATGGTATGGCCATATTCCTGGTAGACTGATGTAATGCACTCTTTGATTATATACCTTATGGACTCTTTGAGGTGCGGAATAAGTACAAGAGAAATCAAGTCAATATCCAAGCTGAAGTGATTCCCATTGAATGTGTCCATTTCTCATGTGTGGGTGGGAATGTATTTACCCACTTTCCACAGACCTGTCTTCTTCTTGGTCGCACGCAACATCCAATGACATGGCCAAAACCACATGCGGCAAACAACATTGTATACCAACGGACTTGACTCCCATAATTGCATCTCACGACAATCTTTTACGTTGTGCATTTTACAAGCCTGCTTACGCGCGCTTTATCAGGAAAAAGCATGCCCTTTTCAAGCACCGTTGGTCTAGAGTCATCCCACATTGCTGTCCGAATTTCATCAAAATCCCTTGTGAGAGTTTCCACATCCGGCATGCTTGGCAAGTTACTAATGTAAGGAATCTCCCTTGAATGAAACGACACTTCAGACTCGTACACTCTTTGTCTGGGGGTGGTGGGTGGGGATGGAGCATACTCTCTCTTCAAATCAGGTCCTTCCTCCTCATCCTCCTTATCACCATCCTCACGAGGAAAGGATGTCTCGTCTCCGTATTCATCGGCATTGTTGTCGTAATCATTGTTCTCTTCCTCACTCTGTGCATCTGCCAGATCCCGATTTAATACGTTATCTTCGGGCAATTGCGTGAGTACGGGTGGTTCAACTTGCTCGTTTTCACTGCACAACCAACAAAATAATAAGCTACTGAAATTAATAAATACTTTCCATATAGCTATATCACTTCACTTACAAGTCGTAATGTGATGAAATTCCATGATGGACATTTTCATTTAGGTGATGACTCCCGGATAGACCACTTATAAAATTCATATCCGGCCGGTACCCCCTGTTAAATATATGACCGTTAATTCAAATTCAATAGAACAAAAATGTACATCATAACACAAAGGAAAATTGAAGTTTACCACTCGTCTTGTGAATTATGGAAAGCATGAGAGAAATTATATTCTCGCTGCTCATTCGCTGGTGGTGATAAGTTTAAATCAAGGAAAAATCTTTCATCCGGAACCTGTCCAAAAAAAGCTGCTCCAGAATAACCACCCGATGACTGGGGGTTATCCCTACTACACGCAACCTCATTGTTGGGAACGTCTTCGACCTTGACGTACATCTCCAACATTGTGGTTACAAGAAATTCCCGACATTCATCCGGAGTACTTAGAAAATCCCTCAAAGTGTCATCATTGTCGATGTTAAACTCCGAGAAAAAAATAATCCCTTGCGGAGTGATGGAATACAGATATCTTCCGGTGACTTTAAGTATCACTGAACGTTTCCTCACACTCATTTTTTTGCATAAAAATGATATCAATTTATCGTATTCCATTATAAGTAGCAATTTATCATGACACTGTGCAGGTAAACTGTACCTCACAGAGTTATTCTCCATCACAACCTCACCCCCCAATATAATGAAACTCTTATTCTACGCTCTTCAGACATAATGAAAAAATGATGGAGAATTTAACAACAACAAACTTTTGAACGAGACTTAAAATTTTTTTTGGATAATTTTTCTGACAATCCTAACCTCTTTATATAGGAAATGGCTAGCCAGGATTTTTTTTTTTTTGATGTATAGCGCCCAAATTCTGTGCGCTATACGCATTTGAATTATTGTTATGTCAGTTATTATTGGTGGGGCCAAAAAAACTGGTATAACGCGCAGAAATTAAACGCTATATGTATAGCGTACAAAAGGTCTGCGCTATACTGGGGCACTCTTTTTGTCAGGCGTATAGCGCCCAAATACTGGACGCTATACCTTAACGGCAAAAGTTACCGTTAAGGTATAACGCTAAGTATTTGGGCGTTATATATAGAATGGTTCTCTTTTTTTTTTACATCTATTTGTGTTCTTTTTGTCCAAAAGGACAATACTAAGGTTTTGAACTTGTTTCCAACCCTTACATCCATTTTCTCCTTCAAAATGGAGTAAAGTTACTACAGGTCTACAACTATTACTTCATTTTTTATTCCAAAAAAGAATATTTCATTTTATATTATTCTTTCTCTCAATATTATATTATTATTTAACTTTTATTTTTTTATTTCTATTAAATAAATTCTATATATTTTTTAAATATTCATCACATATAATTTAATATAAAATTATTTATATCATAACTTTTTAAATAATATAATTTATAAGCAAACATTATAGATTATATATATTAACATATAATTGAAATAAAAGTGAAATCATTGAGATACAAGATAATTAAATACATATTACATTATGGTAAAATTAAATATTACATTACGGCATAGTGTGGTGAAGAAAGCAAAAATGAAAATAAAAACCGACGAAGATTATATGAAGATAATCCAATTAGAAAATAATCGGATTGTTGAGGCGATGAATAATGCAACTGAGACAAAAAAAAGAAGTTTTGACTGTTCAAAAAGAAAAACTAAGACTGACAGAATTGAAAGAAGAAAATAAATATTTAATGATCGATGTAGATTCTATTGTCGATCCGACTTGTCGTGAATTTTTGCGAAAGAACAATGATGAATAATGTATAGAACAACAACAACAACAACAACAACAACAACTACCCAGTAAAGTCCCACAAAGTGGGGTCTGGGGAGGGTAGTCTGTACGCATGCCTTACCCCTACCAAGATAGGGGCAGAGAGTCTGTTTCCAATAGACCCTCGGCTCAGGGAGACAAAATAAACACAAAAAGACAAATCATCAGTAACTCTAACAGAAATCATGAAAATAATGGCAGAGCATAAAAACCATAAGATAAATGACATGCAATAACAATAGCAACATAGACCTCAAGCCCTCTAAGAACAACCCTAACCTAACCCATCCCACCCCAGGACAGAAGGGTGAAAAGCTCTACTACCCCCTATCCTACAACCCTGATGCTTGACCTCCAGACCTTCCTATCAAGGGCCATGTCCTCGGAGATCTGCAGTCTCGCCATGTCCTGCCTAATCACCTCGCCCCAATTCTTCTTCGGCCGCCCTCTACCTCTCCTCGAACCCACTACCGCCAACCGCTCGCACCTCCTCACCGGGGCATCAAGCCTCCTCCTCTGCACGTGCCCGAACCATTTGAGTCTCGCCTCCCGCATCTTATCATCCACTGGCGCCACACCTACTTTCTCCCGAATATCTTCATTCCTAATACTATCTATCATAGTGTGCCTGCACATCCACCTAAGCATTCTCATTTCTGCTACCTTCATCCTCTGGACGTGGGAGTTCTTAACCGGCCAACACTCTAACCACAACTCTATAAAACTTACTTTTAAGTTTCGATGGCACTTTCTTGTCACACAAAACTCCGGATGCAAGCCTCCACTTCGTCCAGCCCGCTCCTATACGGCTGGTGACGTCCTCGTCAATCTCTCCGTCACCCTGAATCACCGACCCGAGGTACTTGAAGCTATCTCTCTTAGGGATGACCTAAGATCCAAGCCTCACATCCCCACCTACCTCACTCGCCTCAGCGCTAGACTTGCACTCCAAATACTCAGTCTTAGACCTGCTCAATTTGAAACCCTTAGACTCAAGGGTTTGTCTCCAGACCTCCAGCCTCGCGTTAACACCGTCCCTTGTTTCATCGATCAGGACTATGTCATCCGCAAATAATATACACCATGGTACATCCTCTTGGATATGGTGTGTCAGTGCATCCATCACCAAGGCAAATAGAAATGGGCTAAGCGCGGAGCCTTGGTGTAAACCCATAACAACCGGGAAATGCTCTGAGTCGCCTCCCACAGTCCTAACGTTAGTCCTAAATCCATCATACATGTCATTGATCGCTCTTATGTAGGCGACCGGCACGCCTTTAGCCTCAAGACATCTCCAGAGCACCTCCCTAGGGACCTTGTCATATGCTTTCTCTAAGTCGATAAAAACCATGTGCAAATCCTTCTTCTTATCCCTGAATTGTTCCACCAGCCTCCTAATAAGGTGGATTGCCTCCGTGGTGGATCGACCCGACATGAACCCAAACTGGTTTTCGGATATCGACACCGTCCTCCTCACCCTCGCCTCAACCACCCTCTCCCAGACTTTCATAGTATGGCTTAGTAACTTGATACCCCTATAGTTGTTACAACACTGAATATCGCCTTTGTTCTTGTACAATGGCACCACTATGCTCCATCTCCACTCCTCTGGCATCTTCTTCGTCCTAAAAATAACATTGAACAACCCCGTCAGCCACTCCAATCCTGCTCTACCTACAAACTTCCAGAACTCAACCAGAATTTCGTCCGTCCCGGTCGCTCTACCCTTACTCATCTTACGCAAAGCCTCCACTACCTCCTCCACCTTAATGCGCCTGCAAAACCCAAAGTCTCGGAGACTCTATGAATTCCCCAAGACCCCCAGCTCTATTTCCCGACCCCCCTCCTCATTAAGAAGACCTCGGAAGTACGACTTCCATCTCTGCTTAATCTGAGACTCCCCCATCAATACCCGACCATCGTCGTCCTTGATGCACCTTACTTGGTCTAGGTCTCGAGCTTTCCTCTCCCTCGCTTTAGCCAGCCAAAATAGCTTCCTATCTCCGCCTTTTTCCCCCAATTCCTCATACAAACGATGACACTCCGTATTCTTGGCTTCCGTGACTGCCAGCTTCGCCTCCTTCCTCACCACCTTGTACCTCTCTCTGTTCTCTCTCCTCTCCTCCTTACTGGCGCTCCCCTCCAACCTCGCATACGCTACATTCTTCGCCTCCACTTTACCTCGGACTACATCATTCCACTACCAGTCTCTTTGATGCCTGCCAGAATAACCCTTCGATACCCCTAGCACCTCCCTCGCCGCCTTCCTTACAAAGGTCGCCGTCGCGGACCACATAGAGCTCGCTTCCCCACTACTCCTCCGAGCTCCCATAGCGGATAACCTCTTCTCCAGCTCTTGGGAATTATCCTTAGTCAAAGCTCCCCACCTAATCCTCGATCGTCCCCGGGCACACCTCCTCTCCCTCTTGAACAAAATACCGACGTCCAACACTAAGAGCCTATGCTGAGTCGCGAGGGACTCTCCAGGATAACCTTGCAATCCTTGCACAACCCTCTATCACACCTTCTGAGGAGGAGGAAGTCAATCTGAGTCCTCCCGGGCGCACTTTGGAAAGTAACCAGATGCTCTTCTCTCTTCGGGAAGATCGAGTTCGCAATCACCAACTCGAAAGCCCTCGCGAAATCCAAGAGTGAAGTGCCTCCTCCATTCCTGACCCCAAGGCCAAAGCCACCATGCACCTCGCCATAGCTACCAGCAGCTGACCCAATATGTCCATTAAAGTCCCCTCCGATAAATAACCTTTCAGAAGGAGGGAAGCTACGCACAGTCTCGTCCAAACCCTCCCAGAAGCGCCTTTTAACCTCCTCATCCAAGACTGCTTGCGGCGTGTAGGCGCTAACAACATTGAGGGTACACTCACCAATCATCAACTTAATACACATCAACCTGTCATTCACTCGCCTAACCTCAACCACAAACTCCCTAAGCTCCCTATCCACCAAGATGCCCACTCCATTCTTACCTCTCACGGACTCAGAGTACCACAACTTATACCCGTCTACATTCCTCGCCTTCGACCCTACCCACCTAGTCTCCTGGACACAAGCTACGCTGACCCTCCTCTTCTGGAGAATCTTCACCAACTCTATCGACTTACCCGTCAGCGTGCCTATGTTCCACGACCCAATCAATCTACAGGATCCCTCTCCCCCCTTACCCACCTTACCTCCTGTCCCACCCGCTAACCCGCTCCCCACCCTATGTGTATAAAAGAGGTCAATAATTTTCATAGTCACAACCACAACAATCCTTGGCCTCATTCATTCAATACTATAATGATTTTGGTGTATCTGAAAACGACATAGGTCCCTACTAATTAATTATTATGCTATTTACCCTAGTTTCAATTTTTATGTATTTTAATTTAATGTATTTTCAATTTTTATGTATTTCAATATTAATGTATTTTCAATTTTTACTTGTCAATTTTGGCAACATCTAATATCTTATATTCGTAACTTTCAATTTTAGCAACATCTAATATTTTATATTTGCACCATTCATTTTTTGAGATGATATTTTTTGTACAATTATAACTTATAATAAAATTAACTTATAATTTTACATAAAAATAATAAATGCACATTAATTTATCAAAATTATACACCAAAGTTAAGATGTAAAATTAATATTATAAGGATATTACATAAATATAATTAGGTATTTATAATGAGATAAATTAAAAGAGTTAAATAATAAAAACAATAATAAAGTAAGGAAGAATAGTAATGGAGGAGATGAATAGTGTCACTCCAAATTTGAAATGACACTACTCATCCCCTGTTTTGGTGGCAAAACTGAGAGAGCATTGAAGCCACATTAAGGTTGCATTATGGAGAAATGAGGGAGGATTTGAGATGCCCCAAGTGCATCAGAAACTTATAGTATCACTTTTCCACTCATTAGTAGAAACGCATGATAGTTACTACCCCTCCGTCCCAATTTATATAGCGGTATTTAACTCGATACAGAATTTAAAGTATTAGAACAGACGACTTTCGAAACAAACGATAAATATTTGTGTGGTAGTAAATTATTTTATTAATGGTAAAGTAAGAATTTAAAGTTAAATTATTTCTAAATAAGAAAGTACAATATTCTTTTCGAGATAGATAAAAAAACAAAAGTACCACACATAAATTGCGATAAAAAAATTACAATTTTCAAGTTTTCTCTCCCTGCTGGTTTGCTATTGAAATTTTACTGACATAGTGACATTTCAGTGTTCATTTTTTTTTAGTTGGATGAAGGACTGGGATCCGAAAAACTTTAGGTACTGATACATGATGTTTTCACCAAAATTAATGAATGCACGAGTCATACAGATGCCTATATATATATATATATATATTTTTTTTTTTTTAATTTTTTTTTATCTTTTTATTATTACCTGACCATAGCTAATAATACGTATTCTCATCATTATTTATGATTAATCATGTGAATTTATATGATTGGGGATAAACATCGGGTAAGTAAATTTTTCGGTATTAATACCACCCCCATGTTTTGTATACTGCCTATATATCGATGGTATAACGGGATTCTAAGCACATGCAGTATCAAGAATTAAGATGGAAGAGCCATGTGAATTATTCACCAATAAAATATGAATCCAAAATATTAAAACGATGTGTAGAAGTGTCACGACCTCAAATCCTAACCGGCCGTGATGGCGCCTACCGTGGAATTAGGCTAGCCGACTACCGCGTGTTCACATTTTTCTTTTGAAAATCTCATTTAAGTTTCAAGCATTTCATAACAATATACGGAGATTTACTTAACATAATAAACCAAATTTTTATATACAATACAACCATCCCCAAAATCTGGAGCCAACATGTCATGAGCATCTAATGGAATAAGTCAAAATAAAGTATTAAGATACAAAACTCCGAATCAAAACTAAATACAATAGGAAGGGAAAGCAGAGATGCTGCGAACGCTGAGCACCTACCTCTATGTCCCCACGATCCGGCTCCGCTGCGGTATATATATAAGCTAACGCTCGATCTCTGCTCCTGAATATGCACACAGAGGTGCAAGGAGTAATGTGAGTACGCCAACTCAGTAGTAATGGAGATAAATCAAGTCTAAGCAGCATGGAATCACATAAAAATCAATGTCGCAATAAGTCACAATATACACAACTTTACTTTCCAATAGTATACATAAATATACGAAATCATTATGCCTTCGAAATCAACTTCATAAAAGTCCTTAAAACAATGCACATTTTTTTTAGTAACTTTAACACAAGGATTTGGTATGCAATGAATGTAATGAAATCATAAGTAGCCCCTCGAGCGAAAACATGTTTCATAAACAGCCCCTCGGACATTTCCTCACAATCCCTCAGCACCTCACAATCACTCAAGCCTCCCAATCACTCAATCACTCGCACTCTGTGCGCTCACTGGGGGTGTGTACAAACTCCGGAGGGGCTCCTTCAGCCCAACTGCTAATATCACTCATAAGGCCTGAAAGCCTCCTCACCATCACTCTTGGCCCTCGGCCACACTCGGTGGAACCACTCGAAAGGCCCCTCGGACGAAGTAATAGAACGGGGTACTCGACCCGAAAATATCAGTTTAATGCTCATGTAGTGTAAATCAGGTTGAGTTTCAAATAAAACAGTGTGCACAATGATGCTGAGGAAAAACAGCAATAAAATACCCTCAAAGTGTCTAAACAGATCGGCACGAGGCCCCAAGCACGGCTTATAGCCCAAATATTTCACAAATCTCTGAAACATAATTTAACGCAAGTTTTCGACTAAATACGCAACTTATTAGTTGCCACGGAGAGGACCTAGTCCAATCCAAAAATCAGTACGCGCTATATATTCGTCATCCGACATGTGCGCCATTCCAAATTCAGTTGAGAAAATATGTAGTCCAGGGTTTCATACCCTCAGGACAAAATTTAAGACCATTACTTACCTCTATCGGGTCGCGACACTAGTCCGCAATGCACTTGCTGCTCAAATTGGCTCCCGATTGCACCGAATCTAGCCAAAATCAGTTCAACATCATTAAAATATACTCATGGAGCACAACCCAATCGAAAATCATCAAATTTAAACAAAATCTCGAAATTCGGCCAAGCCCGAGCCCCGGGCCCACATCTCGGAATCCAAATTTTTTTACATCATTAGAACCCTCATTTTCTCACGATTCTATACATACCAAGAACACTAAAATCGGACCACAATTATCATTCCAAAACTTCAAAAGAAATACCAATTCCTTTCCTCCCATTTTTCCAACTTTTCTTACCCAAAACCTTAGATTTTCAAGCCTAGTCTCAATAAAAATAGCATAGGAACGGGATTAACAAATCAAAGAACTGACCTTAGTTGAAAAATCTGGAAATCTCCTCTTAAAACCCTCTTCAACGGAATCCCCCGCATGCAATTTCATGAAAATTAAATAAATTTCGCGGAGGGGGTCCTTTTATACTATTCTGTCTAGACATTTACGCACCTGCGGAAAATTGGCCGCACCTGCGGTCCCAGGTGCGCACCTGCGAAAAACTAACTTAACGACCAACTCGCACCTGCGATCATTTTTCCGCACCAGCGAGCTCGCAGGTGCGACAATTTCCTCGCACCTGCGAACCTCTCTTTGCCCAGCAATTTCTTGCGCCTGCGACTGACCCTTCCGCACCTGTGTGATCGCACCTGCGACTCCACTTTCGCAGGTGCGAAAACACCAGCAGCAGCACAACAGAAAGTTTCTAAAAATCCTTTCCAACTTCCCGTCAACCATCCAAATCAATTCCGAGCCCCTCTGGGCCCCAACCAAACATGCCAACCTATCCCATAACATCATTCAAACTTAGTCGAATCTTCGGAACACCAAAAATAACACTAAAACACCAAATTCTCATCAAATTAAAGCCTAAGAACTTTGAAACTTCAAAAATTTGCCAACTATGCCGAAACCAACCAAAACACCTTCGATTAATCTGAAATTTTGCAGACATATCCAAAATGACATTACGGACCTATTCCAACTCCCGGAATTTCATTCTGACCTCGATAGCCTAATTTCCACTGCCGACCGGAAATCGCCAAAAACTAACTTCGCCGATTCAAGCCTAATTCTACACTGGACATCTCAAAAATATTCCAAACACTCTCCTAAGTCCCAAATCACCTAATGAAGCTATTAGAGCCATAAAATCCGCATTCCGAGGTCGTTTACCAATAAGTCAACTCTCAGTTGACTTTCTCAACTATTAGGCTACTTTAAAAGGCTAAATGCCTAAACTCTCATTAAAACTAATCCGGACCCAAACCAACTGACCCAACACATCAATAATAAGATAGTGATACATAACAAATGCAGAAATAGGGAAAATGGGGTAAATCTCACGGAATGACCGACCGGGTCGTTACATCCTCCCCCTCTTAAATAAACGTTCGTCCTCGAATGGGTCTAGAAACATACCTGGAGTCTCAAATAGGTGAGGATATCTGTCCCGCATCTCCCGTTCGGTCTCCCAGGTGGCATCCTCCACCGGCTGCCCTCTCCATTGAACCTTCACTGAAGCTATATCCTTGGACATCAGCTTCCTGACCTGACGATCCAAAATAGCCACTGGTTCTACCTCATATGACATATCACCTTCGAGCTGAACCGTGCTGAAGTCCAAAACATGGGAACGGTCACCAACATACTTCCGGAGCATCGAAACATGGAATACCGGATGGATACTCGATAAACTGGGAGGCATAGCAAGCTTATAAGTCACCTCCCCAACCCTCTGAAGTACCTCAAATGGCCCAATGAACCTGGGACTCAGCTTCCTTCTCTTCCTGAATCTCGTAACACCCTTCATCGGTGACACCTTCAGCAACACCTTATCCCCAACCATGAATGACACATCTCGAAACTTCCGGTCTGCATAACTCTTCTGCCTAGACTGCGTCATGCGAAGCCGCTCCTGAATCAACTTTGCCTTACTCAACGCATCCTGAATCAAGTCTGTGCCCAATATCCTAACCTCGCCCGGCTCAAACCAACCAACCGGAGATCTACACCTCCTACCATACAAAGCCTCATACAGAGCCATCTGAACACTCGACTGATAGCTGGTATTATATGCAAACTCCGTTAGTGGCAAAAACTGATCCCATAAACCATCAAAGTCAATCACACAAGCACACAACATATCCTCCAAAATCTGAATGGTATGCTCTGACTGCCCGTCAGTCTGAGGATGAAATGCCGTGCTCAACTCAACCTGAGTACCCAACTCTCTCTGCACGGACCTCCAAAACTGAGATGTAAACTGAGTGCCTCTGTCGGAAATGATAGAAACTGGAATCCCGTGCAAACGGACAATCTCCCTAATATAAATCTCAGCTAACCTCTCCGATGAATACATAGTACCTACATGAATGAAGTGCGCGGACTTGGTCAGCCGATCCACAATAAACCATATAACATCAAACCTCCTTGAAGTCCGTGGGAGTCCAACTACGAAGTCCATGGTGATCCGCTCCCACTTCCACTTCGGAATATCAAACCTCTGAAGCAACCCACAAAGTCTGTGGTGCTCATACTTAACCTGCTGACAGTTGAGACACCGAGCCACAAACTCCACGACATCCCTCTTCATTCTCCTCCACCAATAATGCTGCCTCAAATCCTGATACATCTTCACGGCACCCGGATGGATGGAATACCGCGAACTATGAGCCTCTGCTAGAATCAAATCTCGAAGCCCATCTACATTGGGCACGCAAATCCTGCCCTGCATTCTCATGACCCCATCATCACCAATAACCACATCCCTGACATCACCGCGACGTACCCTGTCCTGAAGAACAAGCAAATGTGGATCATCATACTGGCGTGCTCTAATCCGATTATAGAGCGAAGACCTGGAGGCTACACAAGCCAACACCCTCGGAGGCTCTGATAAATCCAATCTCACCAAATGACCTGCTAAGACCTGAACATCAAGAGCTAATGGCCGCTCTACTACTGGAAAGTAAGCCAAACTCCCCAAACTCTCTGCTCTGCGACTCAAGGCATCGACCACTACATTGGCCTTTCCCGGATGATATAAGATAGTGAGATCATAATCCTTGAGGAGCTCTAACCATCTCCTCTGACGCAAATTCAAGTCCTTCTGCCTCAACAGATACTGCAAACTACGATGATCAGTGAAAATCTCACACTGCACTCCATATAAATAATGCCGCCAAATCTTCAAGGCATGGACAATGGCAGCTAACTCGAGATCGTGCACTGGGTAGTTCTTCTCGTGCACCTTCAACTGCCTGGACCCGTAGGAAATCACCCTACCATCCTGCATCAATACCGCTCCCAAGCCAACTCTAGAAGCATCACAATAAACTGTGTAAGAACCCGAACCAGCAGGCAAAACTAATACTGGAGTTGTAGTTAGTGCTGACTTGAGCTTCTGAAAGCTCTCCTCACACTCACCAGACCATCAGAATAGAGCACCCTTCTGGGTCAATCTAGTCAAAGGCGAAGCAATCGAAGAGAATCCCTCCACAAAGCGACGGTAATATCCCGCCAAACCAAGGAAACTCCTAATCTCTGTAGCTGAGGACGGTCTGGGCCAACTCTGCATCACCTCTATCTTCTTTGGATCAACCTGAATCCCCTCACTAGACACCACATGCCCCAAGAAAGCAACCGATCCCAGCCAAAACTCACACTTGGAGAATTTTGCATAAAGCTTCTCCTCCCTCAATCTCTGCAACAAAACTCTTAAATGCTGGGCATGCTCTTCCTGGCTACGAGAATAAACCAGGATGTCATCGATGAACACAATGACGAAGGAATCAAGATAAGGCTGAAATATGTTGTTCATCAATTGCATGAACGCAACTGGGGCATTGGTCAGCCCAAATGACATAACCAAGAACTCATAATGACCATACATGGTCCTGAAAGCAGCCTTCGAAATATCAGAATCTAGAATCCTCAACTGATGGTACCTAGATCTCAAATCAATCTTGGAAAACAATCTGGCTCCCTGAAGCTGGTCGAACAAATCATCAATACGGGGCAAGGGATACCGGTTCTTCACCGTAACCCTATTCAAATGCCGATAGTCAATACACATACGCATGGACCCATCCTTCTTCCTGACGAACAACACCGGCGCACCCCAATGTGACACACTAGGCCGAATGAACCCCTTATCCAGGAGCTCATGAAGCTGCTCCTTCAATTCCTTTAGCTCCGCTGGTGCCATACGATATGGTGGAATATAAATAGGCTGAGTGCCTGGCACCAGGTCAATACCAAAATCAATATCCCTGTCAGGTGGCATGCCTGGCAGGTCTGCAGGAAACACCTCCGGAAAATCACAGACCACAAGAACTGAATCAATAGCGGGAGTCTCACCCCGACATCCCGCACAAAGGCCAAATAAGATAAACACCCCTTCTCCACCATGCGCTGAGCCTTTAGGTAAGAAATCACCCTGCTAGGCATACTCGGAAGAACCTCTCCACTCAACCCTCGGACACCCTGGCATAGCTAAGGTCACGGTCTTAGCGTGACAATCAAGAACAACATGCCACGGAGATAACCAATCCATGCCCAAAATCACATCAAAATCGACCATGCTGAGTAACAGTAGGTCCTCTCGGGTCTCCAAACCCCCAATAGATATAGTGCACGACCGATACACACGGTCCACAACAACAGTATCGCCCACCGGAGTCGACACATGAATAAAGGTGACTAGAGAATCACGAGGCATATCTAGAAAATTGGCAAAATATGAAGAAACATAGGAATATGTGGAACCAGGGTCAAATAAAGCCAAGGCATCACAGCAACAGACTGAAACAATACCTGCAATCACGGTATCTGAGGCCATAGCATCCGACCTGGCTGGAAATGCATACATACGAGCGTGACCTCCCCCTGCTCGACCTCCCCCTCTAGGGGCGGCCTCTGGCTGACTGACCACCACCCCGGACTGACTGGGCAGGCGGTGAAGGGATTGGAGATGAAGTCGAGGTCTGGCCCCTCTGCTGAGAAGATCCACCAGAATGGCGAGGACACTGCCTCCACCCGTGCCCGAACTCTCCACACTCAAAATAACTACCCGGAGCTGGAGGCGGGGACTGATAGAAACCCCTAGAACCTACACGACCACTGGAAGACTCCTGTATAGATGAACCCTGAACTGGAGGTGCTCGAGTTGCACTCTGAGCTGGGAGGGCACCAAAAGAAGTACGACCTAACTGAAAACCACGGGGACCCTGCCCCGATGATGCACCACTATAAACTGGGCGGCCTGACTAAGGTGGCCTGAATGAACGGCCCCTACCCTGCTGAAACTGTCCCCTGAAGGGAGCACCACTGGAACTGCCCGAACCACGAGGCCTCATAGCCTCCCTCTCCTCCCGCTCCTGGCGGCGAACAGACTCAATGTCTCGGGCTATGTCAACAACCTGCTTGAATGAAGCACCCGATACTCTCTCCTGAGTCATGAACAACCGAAGCTGATAAGAAAGATCATCAATGAACCTCCTCACCCTCTCCATATCAATAGGGATAATCTCAGAAGCATGCCTAGCCAAATCGGAAAATCTCATCTCGTACTGAGTGATGGATAACTCTCCCTAGCGTAGCTGCTCAAACTGCCTACGCTGCTCCTCTCTGTGGGACTGAGGAACATACTTGTCCAGAAAGATCTCGGAGAACTGCTGCCAGGTAAGAGGTGCTGAACCAACCGGTTTATGCCTCTCGAAAGACTCCCACCAAGTAAAGGCAGCACCCGCAAACTGGAAGGTAACAAACGAGACCCCACTGGTCTCCAGAATACCCGCGGTGCGCAGTATCCTCTGGCACCTATCTAGAAATCCCTGGACATCCTCGCCCTCTATACCACAAAGTAGGAGGCTGAAGTCTGCTGAATCTCTCCAACCTGCGCTGCTCATCCTCAGGCATAGCTGGGACCACATAATCCTAAACCGGAGTAGCTGGCTGAGCTGGGGCTGCTCCCGGTGCCTGAATACCCTGTGCAGCCTGCTCAGGTGCCCGTGCAGCTGGAGTCTGATTGCCTCCCCCGGCCTGAGCTGTGGAGGCAGAAGAAGACATGGTAACGGCCTGGGCCAAACTGGTGCATACTGACAATATTTGAGACAGGGCCTCCTGAAGATCAGGAATAACCATAGGCACTGTTGGTGCCTGAGCCTGTCCCGCTGGGATACCATCGACGGGAACCTGATCATGATCGGCATGGGGATCCTGAGGTATTGCCCCGGCTGCTGCGCGGGCTGGCCCCTACCTCTACCATGACCTCGACCTCTCGCAGGTCTAGCCGGTGACTGGTAACCCTGATTGGTATGGCGTGTCCTCACCATCTGTGAGAGAATGAAATAACGTAAGTTCAGATTTCAAGAATCAATAGATCAGCACGAAAGAGTTCAAGAAAGATAGAATGTTTCCTAAAAGTTTGGCAGCCTCTCGAAGATAAGTACATACGTCTCCGTACCGATCCGCAAGACTCTACTAAACCTACTCATGATCGTTGAGTTCTATGAAACCTAGAGCTCTGATACCAAGCTGTCACGATCCCAAATCCTAACCGGCCGTGATGGCGCCTATCGTGGAACTAGGCTAGCCGACTACCGCGTGTTCACATTTTTCTTTTGAAAATCTCATTTAAATTTAAAGCATTTCATAACAATATACGGAGATTTACTTAACATAATAAACCAAATTATTATATACTATACATCCATCCCCAAAACCCGGAGCCAACATGTCATGAGCATCTAATGGAATAAGTCAAAATAAAGTATTAAGATAGAAACCTCCGAATCAAAACTAAATACAATAGGAAGGGAAATCAGAGATGCTGCGAACGCTGAGCACCTACCTCTATGTCCCCACGATCCGGCTCCGCTGCGGTATATATATAAGCTAACGCTCGATCTCTGCTCCTGAATATGCACACAGAGGTGCAGGGAGTAATGTGAGTACGCCAACTCAGTAGTAATGGAGATAAATCAAGTCTAAGTGGCATGGAATCACATAAAAATAAATGTCACAATAAGTCACAATATACACAACCTTACTTTCCAATAGTATACATAAAGATACAAAATCATAATGCCTTCGAAATCAACTTCATAAAAGTCCTTAAAACAATGCACATTTTTTTAGTAACTTTAAAACAAGGATTTGGTATGCAATGAATGTAGTGAAATCATAAGTAGCCCCTCGGGCGAAAACATGTTTCATAAACAGCCCCTCGGGCATTTCCTCACAATCCCTCAGCACCTCACAATCACTCAAGCCTCCCAATCACTGCGCTCACTGGGGGTGTGTACAGACTCCGGAGGGGATCCTTCAGCCCAAGCGCTAATATCACTCATAAGGCTTGAAAGCCTCCTCATCATCACTCTTGTCCCTCGGCCACACTCGGTGGAACCACTCGAAAGGCCCCTCGGGCGAAGTAATAGAACGGGGTACTCGATCCGAAAACATCAGTTTAATGCTCATGTAGTGTAAATCAGGCTGAGATTCAAATAAAACAGTGTGCATAATGATGCTGTGTAAAACCATCAACAGGTAGTGACGAAAAACAGCAGTAAAACACCCTCAAAGGGTCTAAACAGATCGGCACTAGGCCCCAAGCACGGCTTATAGCCCAAATATTTCACAAATCTCTGAAACATAATTTAATACAAGTTTTCGAGTAAATACGCAACTTATTAGTTGCCACAGAGAGGACCTATATTCGTCATCCGACATGTGCGCCATTCCAAATTCAGTTGAGAAAATATGTAGTCCAGGGTTCCATACCCTCAGGACAAAATTTAAGACCATTACTTACCTCTATCGGGCCGCGACACTAGTCCACAATGCACTTGCTGCTCAAATTGGCTCCCGATTGCACCGAATCTAGCCAAAATCAGTTCAACATCATTAAAATATACTCATGGAGCACAACCCAATCAAAAATCATCAAATTTAAACAAAATCTCGAAATTCAGCCAAACCCGAGCCCTAGGCCCACATCTTGGAATCCAAATTTTTTTACATCATTAGAACCCTCATTTTCTCACGATTCTATACATACCAAGAACACTAAAATCGGACCACAATTATCATTCCAAAACTTCAAAAGAAATACCAATTCCTTTCCTCCCATTTTTCCAACTTTTCTTACCCAAAACCTTAGATTTTCAAGCCTAGTCTCAATAAAAATAGCATAGGAACGGGATTAACAAATCAAAGAACTGACCTTAGTTGAAAAATCTGGAAATCTCCTCTCAAAACCCTCTTCAACGGACTCCCCCAGCATGCAAATTTCATGAAAATTAAATAAATTTCGCGGAGGGGGTCCTTTTATACTATTCTGTCTAGACATTTCCGCACCTGCGGAAAATTGGCCGCACCTGCGGTCCCAGGTGCGATTGTGAAAAACTAATTTAACGACCAAACTCGCACCTGCGATCATTTTTCCGCACCAGTGAGCTCGCAGGTGCGACAATTTCCTCGCACCTGCGAACTTCTGTTTTCCCAGCAATTCTCACGCCTGCGACTGAACCTTCCGCACCTGCGTGATCGCACCTGCGACTCCACTTTCGCAGGTGCGAAAACACTAGCAACAGCACAACAGAAAGTTTCCAAAAATCCTTTCCGACTTCCCGTCAACCATCCGAATCAATCTCGAGCCCCTCTGGGCCCCAACCAAACATGACAACCTATCCTATAACATCATTCAAACTTAGTCGAGCCTTCGGAACCAAAAACAACACTAACACCAAATTCACATCAAATTCAAGCCTAAGAATTTTGAAACTTCAAAAATTCGCCAACTACGCCGAAACCAACCAACCAAAACACCTCCGATTAATCTGAAATTTTGCAGACATATCCAAAATTACATTAAGGACCTGTTCCAACTCCCGGAATTCCATTCCGACCTCGATAGCCTAATTTTCACCGCCGACCGAAAATCGCCAAAAACTAACTTCGCCGATTCAAGCCTAATTCTACACCGGACATCACAAAAATATTCTGAACACTCTCCTAAGTCCCAAATCACCTAACGAAGCTATTCGAGCCATAAAATCCGCATTCCGAGGTCATTTACCAATAAGTCAACTCTTAGTTGACTTTCTCAACTATTAGGCTACTTTATGCCTAAACTCTCATTAAAACCAATACGAACCCAACACATCAAAAATAAGATAGCGATACGTAACAAATGCAGAAATAGGGGAAATGGGGTAAATCTCACGGAACGACCGGCCGGGTCGTTAGAAGAATATTTAATGTCTTTTGAAAATGCTTACACAATCGATAAGGGAGAAATATAGTTTTATTTAACACTCTGTTGCACATATTTAATGCAGTTATGATTGTTCCAATAGTCTTATTTACTACCTAATTAGGTATTCATATTTTTAAAATTAAGCTTATAATGAGTGAAGCAAATTTAGAGCTAGATTGGATGAAAAAGACATTCTAGGCACAAAATAGGAAGATACTGAAAGTACAAGAGGGGGTGAATTCTATTTGATTAAAAGTTAGTTGACTAGATGTAGCTTTAGTCGACTAGATTTCGCACGGCTAATAGTATGAAGGGAAATAAATCAAGCAAACTGAAATAAAGCAAGACACAATAGTTTTTATACTAGTTCGATATCGGTGAGGTACTTACGTACAGTTTCCCTTGGGTCACAAGGGTTCTCTTAGATCTTCAACAACAATATTACAATGGTAATGTTTTTGGTTCGTTCACCATCCAACGATATTCAGCAACAATAGCTTTTGACACGACTCTCTTTGTATTCTATCTCTTCCTATCTTTTATGACACTTGTAGACTTTGGAATATAATGTTTGCACTAAAGGCTATAAAGGTTTAGAAGGTAGATTGTGTAGTTGGGTACGTTTCAATGACCTTCTGCTCTTCCTTTATAGCCTTGAGATTTTTCTGTTTTCATGATTTCTGGGATTGGTCCAGAAATTTGAGGAATCCTTTTCCTTTTGTGATGCATGTACTTCTAAGAGAGAGACCCAAGGGTTGCCTCATGAATATAGCTTGAGCTGGTGGCTAGATTCATTTTTCGTTCCTTATGGATTGCTTCCATGATTGGAGATACTCCAGGCTAATCTTGGTTGACTGCTTCAATCATGGCGGATTGCTGATATGTTCCTTGGTTTGGGCTTCTACTGAATCTTGGTGGTTGTTTTGCTGTCCGAGATTTGCTCCAGTATACACACTTGAAAGTCTTGATTAGTGTTGATTGATTTACTTCTTTTTAAGCCGACTGATGTATTTTCCATGTAAGGCAATGGTTCAAGATACATAGCCATTGAGTGGATCTTCATTCCTTTTAGCAAGCTGTTGTTCACCAGAATGGAATCTTCATGTACCACGATAACATTGGTCAGATTTCTTTAGATTATTGATCATTATTAAAACTCTAAACCTAACAATCTCTCCCTTTTTGATGATGACAATAATCTAAAAAGAGTTTGGCTAATTTACGAAAACTTCCCTTTTCTTCTAAAGTGTGTTGCTTCCCCTGACGGATGGTGCTCCCCTTGTCTAGTGCTCCCCCTGTCTTTAAGCAGGTTATTATCGATAGAATTGTTCCTGCACACCTGGAACATGTACTATTTTTCTTTATACCCCTTTGACACCAATCAAAAAGAGCAAAAGAAACTATTTGCAGAAATAGTACAAACTAAGCAGGCATAGAATTATACAGCTAAGCAGTTTTAGTGAGCATAGTCGACTAGTGATCACCCCAGGCACAACCAAAAGAAATGGTTTTAAACTACCACAAAACAAAAAGCAAAAAAAATTATTTTTAAGCATTTTCAAACATTCAGTTCCTTCCAAGGAAAGATTTCAGGGTGTTGATCACTTTGGTGGAGAAGCTTTCATAAGAGGCATCAATGTCCTTGGTGACTTTGGTCAGCTTCTTAGTGACGTCTTGCATGGTTCTGATTCCTTGCCACTTTGTGGCTTGAAGAGTGATCCTAATCCTGGCCACGTCTGCGCCGGTTTCCTTGGTTACTTCTCTGATCTTGTCCACCTGTTCCTGCATAGAGATTAGTAATTCCTTGATCCCAGTAATGTTCTGCTGTATAAATATCAGCTGGTCTGGAGAAGAGGATATGTTGGCTTCAGATTTGAGTCCCCCATTACTCTGAGAAGGGATGACCTTTGGTACTTTGTCCTTTTTAATACAAGTCCCCTTAATCAAGGTATACCCCATCATGGAAAAAGTTGTTTTATCATAAGTGCTAGAGATAGTCTTTGGAGCATAGAGAGATAGATCCACTTTCATGTCTTTCAGAATGTGAGAGACTAGTAAACCATATGGCAGGCTACTCGTTGAGGAGGAAACATCCTTCATGAGTGCGACCAAAAGCAATTGATTTTCCTTTGAAGGCCACAAACCTAGCCTTCTCCTCAGGACCGTAGAAAATCATCTTGTCTTCAGGGCCAAACTCCACATTTTCAGTTTTTCTCTTTTTTTGAGAGGATTGTTTGAGAATAGACTCCATTGGTCCTTTTACTGCCCTCTTTTGAGATATGAGGATGTCTTCTTGAGATCCACTCGAATCTTCTTCAGTAAGTAAGTGATCTGTGCTTTCAGAGGATTCGATATCAACAGGATCATCTTTGGTTTTCTTGAATCAATGGTTTCTTTGGGGAATAGAGGAGGAGGGAGAGGGTTTTGCTTTAGCCATGAGCGGAGGGAAACATAGAGAAATAGGTTGGTTCCTGAGAGAGTGGGAGATATAATCGAGGGAAAAGGGTTAAAAAGACTTTATAAGGGACGCCTCAATTTTCGGAGAGACGTATGAAAGGCAATTGAAAAGTTACCTTCTACAAAAACAAGCCGTCAATTCATAATTAATGAGGGAAGGATTACTCATGTATTAGAAGATTTTTTTTGCAAAAAGATCAACATATGTGGAAATAAATAAAAGTATTTAAAGAAGACAATAAACACAATTATAAGGGAATTGTACAAATACCAATTTTATTTCGAAGGAAACAAAATCTTTCCTCAAGCAAAGGTTTTGTAAAAATATCTGGTAACTGATTTTCAGTATTTACAAATTCTAACACAATATCTCCTTTAGCAACATGATCACGTATGAAATGATGTTTTATTTCAATATGCTTAGCCCTAGAATGATGCATAGAGTTTTTCGATAAACAAATTGCACTAGTATTGTAACACATAATAGCAACAGAACTAAGACATAAATCATAGTCTAACAATTGATGCATAATCTATAGAACTTGTATGCAGCAGTTGCCTACTGCCAAATACTATGCCTCTGTAGTGGAGAGGGCCACACAATTTTGTTTCTTGTTGTGTCAGGATATGAGGGAATTTCCAAGTAATTGGCATGTCCGACTTGTGATTTTTCTATCAAGTTTATCTCCTGTAAAATTTGCATCTCAATACATTATTTCATCAATACTCTTACCATTTTTGTCCTCATCTAAAGTAGTATATGTATTCATAGGAGTTTCTATGGATTTTGTATTGGGCATACCAAACTTTTTTATGAGTTCTTTCGTTTACTTTGTTTGACTGATGAATATTCCTTTCTGAACTTGCTTGATTTGAAGTCCAAGGAAGAAAGTTAATTCTCCCATCATACTCATTTCAAATTCTCCTTTCATGATGTTAGAGAAATCCTTGCACAAAACAATGTTAGTACTGCAAAAAATAATGCCATCTACAAAAATTTGTACAATTAATTTACCTAGTGAAGATCGTTTGATAAAAAGAGTAGTATCAATATTGTTGATACCCAATTTTTCCTCAAACTATTTTAAAATTTTTCATATGTTCCTTCAAAATCACTTTTTATAATAACTGGTATTTTTCCATATTTTATTTAATTTCTTTTCCAATTTATTCAGTATTTTAAATTCAAGAATTATTCATAAATTATATTATAAATAATTTCAAAATATTTCCTAGCTCAATATATCATTTTAATCCTATTAGGATTTAATTATTTCATAAATTAGCCAATTTGACATTATTTGGCTATAACTATAACAATTTTGCAGTTATAGCCTAAATATATATTTTATACCATTTTAATTCAATAATTAGTCATTTTATATTTTAATATTAGTTAATTACTTTAATTTCACTTATTTAGCATTAATTTCATTTTTATGTAATTATTAGCTATTTTTACTAATTATTTATCTATTTAAAATGGGTATTTAACAAATAGCCACTTTTAATTCAATTCTATTCAATCTTACCCGGACCCCGAATAACCCAGGACCAAAAGCTTAGCCCACCCGAACCAATCCCCCATTTAATCTGAGCCGTTGAATATTTCAAATCAACGGCCCAGATCGATCCTTTCCATATTAATTCCTAAAGACTACCCCCTCCCCCGTTTCATTTCCCCCTCTCATTTCTCACTGAAACATCTCCCTCTCTCTCGAGACCCCCTCTAGAGCCTTCCCCCCCTTCTTTGAGCTCTGTCTCTCCTTCAACCACCACCTCCCTCGCCGAAAGTCATGGCCTCTCATCATCTCTTAGCCTCTGCTTCACCCCACGCCGGTTTGACACTACCCTGAGGTCATCAGACGAACCTGGAGCGGTTCAACTCCTACCCATGGTCCTTCATGCCATTTTCCGGCCACCTCCGGCCGTTCGAGTAAGCTCTATGATCTTTGGGTTAAAACCAGTAACTTTTTAAGGCTTTCTTATCTTTTCTGGGTTCTCTTCGAAACTCATGTTCTTTAAACCTCTCGATTCTTCTAAATCTGTAACAGATCTATACATATTATAAGTTATTTTCATTTTTCCCTTAAAGACTTTACTGTTTCCTAAACGATTCTTCATTTTTCAAACTAGGGTTTCTAAATCCTTTTTCAAAATAGTTCTCTTTCTGGTTTCCTAGCATTATTTTATAATTTTTATCGTGTCTAAAGATTATGTGAGTTTCCCCCCCATTTTGTCTGATTCATTTTGTTAAAAACCCCAAAATTCTCAGTTTCAATCTGTGGTTCTGAGTTTGTTTGCGATTATATGTTTACCTGTTCTATTATGTTTACCGTGTTTTCATGAATACTTCGTGATTGTGTGATTTTACCCCATGTTTTCCCATTAGGGTTTCTGGATTCGATTACTTCTGCCTATATCATATCTACGCTGCGATTTGTACTGTGTTCTATACGAATCCCTAATTTTCTATATGATTTTACCTTACTAGTCTTCCTATAGTTCTGATTTTTGTCTATTATATGTTTATTGCACTTATTCTCATAATGTTGTGACAAATCAGTGCTATCTTTTCTATTTGTGAATCCCTGAATCTCTATGATTTATACTTCACTGATTTTGCATAATGTTCTCTACTGATTTTTGAGTATTTCCTTAATTAAGACGTGCTAATTCCTGTTTCTCTTTGTTTGTATCATGCTTATCCCGCTAATATGTGATATTTTCCTTGATTGATATCGATTTCCTGTAATTAGAACCTCACTCGAGGGTTTCCTTACTGATTTCCAGAATATAAATTATTTCTTACCTTATTTCGATAAATGATTTTGCTGTCAAATTAATTTTTCCTTAAATAGAATTCTGAACTTGGCCGGACTTACATGTGATATACCTATACCATACTTATACTACTTTCTCCTTGTGTTAAAATCTGCTTTACATGATTCATTTCCTTATTTTTTTCATTGCTTATTACTGTTTGAGTATGACTCCTTAATTAAAGGAAGTCCTTTTACCAATCTAATTCTAATTGATTGTTTACTCCCATAATTACCGCTGAAACTATTATTTTACCTTATTTCTGCCTATTCTCAAAACTATATATACTCTACTCTCTCATTAACAAACACACGAACAATACACTGTTCTGAACTCTCTCACACACATATACATTCTCTCTTGTTATTCTTGCTGGTTACTTGCTATTTTCAGTTGGGTGCAAGCCAAGACTGAGCAACTATATACTCTACTGCTCTGCACTCTACTGTTCTTCACTTTACTGCTCCTCACTCTGTACTTATTCTCTCATTTAACTGGTATGTTTTTCAGTTTAACTTAAAGCATCAAAACAACATGACTCTTTTAATATTGCAATTCCTTTTGTTTCTATTATGCTTCTACTTGTGGTTCTGCTCTCTACATGGCAATTAGCATGCCAATTTGTTGTTTTACCAATGTGATTATCCTTTTCCCTTTAGTTTCAGCATGTTTTACTGCCTTCTTATATGTTTCACTAGGACTCTGCCTTACCCCTGATCCCCAACACACTATAAGCATGTATTTGTGTCACTTAGTTACATGTAATTCTGAACATAAGCTGTAACCCTTTCCCCTAGACCTATGCGTAACTCTGTTTGTTATGTACTTCCTCTTTGGCATCCCTCAATCTGATTCCGTTAAGTTTCTAGCCTGAACATCTTTATGAAAACTGTTTTGTGGTTGTTAAAGTTCTGTGATACCTTAGTATCAACTTGTATGCAAATCTGCTTCAAGAGCAACCTGCTTGTCCCCAATCCCTTATTCCCCGTTTGTGACTGCTTCCTTGTACTATGCATGCTGATGTGGTTCTGAGTTGTTGATTGTCCTAATCCCTTTCTTTCAACTGTTTTCACTAAAATAAAAATCCCATGTTCTCCAAAACTTATTTCAAACTACTCATCTTCAAATTGTTTTCCAACTCAACTCTTTCAAAACTATGTCAAGCACTCTCACTATACTCCTAGACCTTTAAGTTCTGCCCCCTTAGTGTGAGCATTGCTTTGGGACCCTTGAGCTCCCTCTGAACTTTGACACACAAAGGTTGGCCATTCCACACTGCACTTACTCAATTTTGGTTATGAAAATCTAGGTGTGAGCACTGCCCGGGATCCCTTGAGATCCTTAGGGAACTCTAACACACCTGGATTTGTATGAAAGGCTGTGAACTAATGGAAATGAGGATTCTGGAGATTCTAGGCCTATCAGTAGTCTCCCTATAGCATAACTTATTTTTCTTATTTCAATTATGTAATTTATACAAATGGTCTGTAAATAACTACTTGTAAACAACTCTGAGGACGGATAGTGGAAAGGGAAGGGGTGACTATGCATGCTTTAGCTATTAAAAGGGTAGAAAACATGTTATTAGGTTTATATTCCTACTTGCGCAATAGAAACTATGCTTAGGATTCATTTCATGCATTAGAAATCACGTTCCCTAGGAATTACACTTACTGTTTTCGGCATGTCCATATTACTATCATATCACTTAGAAAATCCTGCGTTAAAATGTGTTAATAACCAGTACTTTACAATCATGCTCTGTGCTGCCATGTACATTTAGAAATCCTGTCCCTAGGATAACACAAATAAACTGTACTCTTGCATATTCTGAAATCATGCTTAATGCTGTAATTATTGTGCATTTAGAAATCTTGCTTAGGATTCTGTATTCTGCATCCCCACCTATGCATTAGATACAATGTTTTAGGATTTCATTCATGCTCGCTTAACAACACCTAGTCTAACTACCGCTGCATGTTATTTGACACCTAGGCAAGACTTAGGAAATTAGTTAAAGAAATAAAACCAGAACTGTCCTTTGTGATTAGTGTTCAACTATCAGCATGCTTAAAACCAATAGGCAAGCCTGATTAAGACTTCCTCTCTGAGTTATGTAATAAATCTGCCTTTGTGTTATCATTTAGATACCATGCTTAGGATTTGAACCTGAATCTGGACCTTAACTGTGTAAGAGCCATGCTGTTTATGTGTACTACCTGTGGAGGTATACTAGTGCCTTTTCTCTGCTTTTCTGTGTTTCCCCCTAATTGCAGTCCTACATGTTCTTATCTGTCGCCTTAGTATTTTCCCTTTAAACCAGAGGGTCTGCCTAGAACATCCCTTATAGGATAGAAGTCCTAAATTCCTCCGGGACTGATAGGAAGGGATGGGTAACAGCATGCAATAGAGGTCGAGACCAATACTCGATTTAGTTACTTTTACGGGGTGGGAAAGTGTAGAATATGGATATGATGACTGGTACGCTAATACCACGTGTAGCCCCTCTTTGAGGAGTGATTACCGGGTATTGTACTGATGTTATCCATATTATTATAAACCTAGGATACCCTTTATATGCTTAGATCATAAGCCTTTCAAAATCTAACCTTCTTTTACTATTTTCAAACATCTGCATGCTTAAGACTTAAATCCCCTCATATTTGAGCCTTTATTTGTTTGTTTGCTAAGTCGTACAAATTTACAAAAGCTGTTTGGCCGGGAACCACACTTGTGGATACTGAGGGGTGCCTAACACCTTCCTCTAAGGATAATTTCAAGCCCTTACCCTATGTCTGGTTAACAACGTAGTTGTAAATGAACCCCTTTGGTGTCCTAACACACCCTTAAAAATCGTTAGGTGGCGACTCTAAAAAATACAAACCCCTTTCCCAAAAGGAAAGAGTTGTCCCAACCGAATGTCATAAACCCGATTCCGCGAGGAAAGAGGGGGCGCGACAAATATTACTTCTATCGAACCCGTGTTCAACCAAAGATGAACTTAGCCTTTTATACCAGGATCTAGGAGCTTGTTTTAGGCCATACAATGCTTTGGACGGTATGTAGACATAATTAGGGAAGGATTCATTTATGAATCCTCGAGGTTTCTTAACAAAGACTTCATCAGAGATAAATCCATTCAAGAAGTCACTTTTATCATCCATCTAAAATAGGCAGAAACACTTATGAGCAGCATAAGCTAATAGAAAGGGAATAGATTCTAACCTGGAAACAGGGGCAAATATTTCCTTATAATCAATTCCTTCTTGTTGTGAATAATCTTGTGCAACTAGTCTGGATTTATTTCTCACAACTTGTCCAAATTCATTCAACTGATTTCTAAACATCCATTTTGTTCCGACAATGGATGCATTTAGTGTCTTAGGAATGAGTTACGATACCTTGTTTATCTCAAACTCATCAAGCTCCTCTTTCATTGCAGCTATCCAGCTTTTGTCTCCAAGAGCTTCATCCACCTTTTTTGGTTCAAATTGGGATATGAGAGCAATATTTGATGTCTGCTTTAGAGATCTTCTAGTTTTCATTCCTTCCCGAGGATTTCCAATGATATACTTATGAGGATATCCAGGTTCACTTTTTCATTCATTTGGGGAAACTAACGGTGGCTCCTTTTCAGCAGAGTTTGTTGGAGTAATCGAATTGGACTCCTGGTTTTCTGAATGATGCATAGTTGAGTGATCAGTTATTTCTTCAGAAGCCATTTATCCTGTATCAATAGATTTTGGTACTATAGAAATTTCGTCATCTTCAGAAAGATGATAATTCTTAAAATGAGGGTTTGTATTCACAAAAACATGTATGGATTCTTTAATATATAAAGTACATTTATTAAAAACTCTATATGCTCTGCCATAGGGAGAGTATCCAAGAAAAATACTTTTGTCACTTTTTGGATCAAACTTACCAAGATTGTCCTTTCCATTGTTGTGAATAAAACACTTACATCCGAAAGGATTGAAGTAACTGATGTTGGGTCATTTTCCTCTCCGTAGTTCATAAGGAGTCTTCTTGAGTATTGGTCGAATAAGGCATGTTGATGATATGACATGTTGTACTTGCAACTTCTGCCCAGAAGTGGTATGGAAGAGAATTTTACACAATCTTGGTTCTTGCCATGTCTTGTAGAGTTCTGTTTTTACGTTCTACCACTCCATTTTGTTGAGGCGATCTTGGGGAAGAGAAATTGTGTGAAATCCCTTGATCATTGCAGAAGTTCTCAAGTGCCTTACTTTAAAATTCTCCTCCATGATCACTTCTTATGAAAGAAATGTAGTAGCCTTTTTCACGCTGCACTTTCTTGCAAAAGACTTCAAGGTTTCTTAAAGCTTCATCCTTGTGACATAGAAAAATAACCCAGGTAAGTCTAGAAAATCATCTACTATAATAAAGGCATATTTCCTACCACTTATGATAGTAGTTCTAGTAGGCCCAAAGAGATCCATATGCAAAAGTTGAAGAGGTTTTGAAGTAGAAACAATATTTTTGACTTTAAAAGAAGATCTGATTTGTTTTCCTAGTTGACATGCATCACAAATTTGATCTTTTGAAAAATCTAGTTTTGAAAGACCAATGACAAGATCGTTTTTGGAAATCTTATGAATAGTATACATGCTGGCATGACAAGTTTTCTATGCCATACCCAGGGATCAAGAATGGAAGCTAAACAAATTTAATTACCAACACTATCTAAGTTACTGATAATATAAACATTTATGTCCCTACTTCTAGAGAGGATAACTTTACCTGATTCATCTTCAATAAACCAACCATGTTTTTTGAAACGCACCTCATAGTCATTGTCACATAGTTGACTAATGCTGAGAAGATTGTAACCAAGTTTATCAACCAGGTACACTTCATCTACATCACATGTTGAGTTGAGAGGAACCTTTCCAGCTCCGATTACATTTTATTTTGATTTATCTCCAAAGGTAACTGTTCCTCCATCTAATTTGGTGACAGTATTGAATAATTATTTGTCACCAGTCATATGTCTTGAACACGCGCTGTCAAAATACTATTTTCCTTTTCGATTCTTCTTGTGGTGTTCCTGCAAAACAAAATTACTTATTTTTAGGTACCCAAGCCTGCTTAGATCCTGAATGATTAGTTTTTTGAGTATTATCTCGATTAGAGGATTTTGGTCGCCAGAACCATCTCCTATTGTCCTTGAACCTGCAATGGTTAGAAGTGTGGCCATGTTTTCCACAATAAAAACACGACGGATTATTGTGATCTTCAGAGCTCCTTCCTGCTCTGATTTTGGTCCTGCATTGGTTAATATTGTGACTATTTTTACCACAATAAAAGCATGCATATGAGTTTCTAGTTCTAATCAGAGAATTATAAGGAACAGTCTGATTAGATTCGATAGAACTATGACTTGTGGATTTTCGTAATCCATTCAGTTGAAGTTGAAGTCATTAACTTCATCTTGAAGCATATCACGCTCAATTTCACAAACTTCTAGCTTCAAGGCCCAATCTTTATTTTCTCTTTGAATTTTTCTGATTTCATTTAGAACACTTTCAATATATGGAAGAGAAATATCAACAAATTCTTGAAGTTTATAATAGTTGGGACATGTAGGAAGACGTACCTCACTGTTTCCCTCACATGCCATAAGGCCAAGTTCACCTGAATCTTCTTCCTCATCTATTCCTTAGTTTTCCATGAGTCTAAGCTCTCCTGGTTCCTCCTTGTTGTCTTCTTTTATTGCCATGAAACACATATTTGCAATTTCTTCATGGTCAGATTCTTCTTCATCAGTCCAAGCTCGAAGGACTTCTTCTTTCGAAAGTTCCTGCTGAGCTTCTTCTTCAGTTCGGGACAATCAGATTGAATGTGTCCAAATTTTCCACATTCGTAGCATCTTCCATCATTTTTGTCATTTTCATTATTTGTACTTCCTTTTCTGAAGTTTGATTTCCCCTTTTGCTATTTCTGTTTTTCCTTATCATGCTTGTTACAACTTGGGAGAGCATGGCTATGTTTTCATCCTGTTCTCCTCCTTCCTCTTCTTACTCATTTCATGGTTCAAATACTGTTTATTTAAAGACAACTATTTTCTTCTTTTCTTGTTGAATTTGTCTGTTGAAGTGAGTTTTCTCGAAGGCAATTAAGTCACCTCTAAGTTCATCATAGGATATTTTGTCAAGATCCTGACATTCTAGTGCGATGACCTTGGGCTGCCAAATTGTGGGAAGACTTCTGAGAATTTTTCTAAATTTCTCTCCGCTCTTTATTGGTCTACCAAAATATTTTAGATCTCCAAGGATTTTGCTGAACCTAGAGAACATTTCCTCCACTGTTCTCCATCCTTGATCCGAAATAGCTCATAGTCACGAACAAGAAGATGTTTAATTCTTGTTTCCTTTACCTTGTTGGTTCCTTCATATGTGACTTCCAATTTATCCCAGCTTGAGATCTTTTCATACTCTTCTCCACTGATGGCATTGTACAACATGTTTTTTTCTTTAGCATTCACCGTTATGACAACAACTTGTTCATCAGTATAATCATCTAGTTCAAGTGAATCAGTTGCTATAATGACTTGGCCATTCTCATCTTTCTTTGGTGGAATTGGAAGATTCCCCTTTTTGATCACACGCTAAACTTTAATATCATAAGACATAGTGTATGTTTTCATATGAACTTTCTAGTGAGAAAAGTGTTATTCATTGTAATATGGAGGTCGAACCTGAGAGGTTCCTTCTTGAAATAAAGCACCAACGACTGTGTTTGATCCCATGATCTTTTCCTCACTAGTTGTTAAGATTTGTGAACCTTGCTCTGATACCAATTGAAAGTACAAGAGGGGGGGGGGGGGGGGGG
>ML436902.1:0-54275 GCA_005239525.1 Nicotiana knightiana | reverse complement strand
GGGTGGGGAGGGGTGGTGAATTGTGGTCGATTAAAAATTAGTTGACTAGATGTATCTTTAGTCGACTAGATTCCACATAGCTTACAGTATGAAGGGAAATAAACCAAGCAAACTGAAGCAAAGCAAGACACATCAGCTTTCATATTGGTTCGGTACCGGTGAGGTACTTACGTCCAGTTTCCCTTGGTCACAAGGGTTCTCTTAGATCTTCCATAACAACATTACAATGGTGATGGTTTTGGTTCGTTCACCATCCGACGATATTCAGCAACAATAGCTTTTGACACAACTCTCTTCGTGTTCTATCTCTTCCTATCTTTTATGACACTTGTAGACTTAGGAATAAAGTGTTTGTACTAAGGACTAGAAATATTTAGAAGATAGATTGCGTAGTTGCATACGTTTCAATGACCTTCTTCTTCTTCCTTTATAGCCTTGAGATTTTTTGCTTCCATGATTTCTAGGATTGATCGAGCAATTTCAGGAACCCTTTTCCTTTCGTGAGGCATTTACTTCTAAGAGAGAGACCCAAGGGTTGCCTCATGAATCTAGCTTGAGCTGGTGGCTAGATTCATTTTTCGTTCCTTATGAATTGCTTCCTTGATTGGAGATAGTCCAGGCTGATCTTGGTTGATTGATTCAATCATGGCAGATTGTTGATATCTTCCTCGGTTTGGGCTTCTACTGTATCTTGGTGGTTGTTTTGCTGTCCGAGATTTGCTCCAGTATGCACACTTGAAAGTCTTGATTAGTGTCGATTGATTTCCTTCTTTTTTGGCCGACTGATTTATTTTCCATGTAAGGCAATGGTTCAAGATACATAGCCGTTGAGTGGATCTTCATTCCTTTTAGCAAGCTGTTGTTCACCAGAATAGAATTTGTATACACCAAGGTAACATTAATCAAGATTTCTTTAGATTATTGATCATTATTAAAACTCTAAACCTAACAGATACTAGACAGAGATGCCCATGCCCAATCACGATCCCAACACTAGCCTAAGATGTTCCAATTCATGCGAGCAATATTAAAAGTTTCATTTGGAACCCTGCCTAAAAGAGACAATGGCACTTATTTAGTAGTTATAAAATTACAAAAAGTTAGATGAAGAAAGTCATATAGGTAACAAACACGAAACAAACAGGAAAATAATAAATTTAATACAGGGAACGCCTAGTGATCCCCAGTTGATCTTAAGGATGAAAACATCCTTAGCCCATTCTTGCCAACGTAATGATTAATTCACAGATTGAAATATAGAGTTCTAATAATGTTCTTCACTCAGATTTGCTAAGACTTCATTCGACAAAAGATACATGTCTCAATGGGCTACAAGAGTGTAACGACCCGCCGATCGTTTTGAGTATTGTAACCTCGTTCTTCCATTTATTTTTTATTCTATGTTCAATTATAGTTATGTGACTTGCGAGGGTGGTCAGTTTGGTTCCGAGATGTTTCGAAATGAATTGGGACACTTAGTCCCAAGGTTGGAAGCCTAAGTTGAAAGAGATAACCGGATATTGACTTATGAGTAAATGATTCCGCAATGGAGTTTTGATGGTTCTGATAGTCTTATACGGTGATTTTAGCTTTAGGAGTACGTCTGAATTTTTATTTCGAGGCCTGTAGGTCGTTTTGGCTTGAATTGGTGAAAGTTGGAAAGTTGAGAAGCTTGACCGAGAGTTGACTTTATTGTTACTGGGCTCGGATTTGGTTCTAAAAGTTGAAATATTGTCACGACCGAAAATTCCCACCTTCGAGACCGTGATGACGCCTAACATTTTACTTGCCAGGCAAGCCAACGTTAGATGATGTTAAGCCAATTTAATCAATTACAAGAAGTAAAAACAATTAAAACGAACTACAATTAATACTGAGTGCGAAATAACATAAACAACCTTAATATCTAATAGCAAGCCGGATATGGATTCACAATTCACGAGCTTCTAAAGTTTCTACAAACAGGGTTTGAAATAAATACAACTGTCTTGAACGAAAAAAAGAACAGTAAACTAGGGGAAATGGAAGGGGACTTCAAGGCCTCTGGACACCAGCAAAACTACCTCAATTCTCTAAAAGCAAATCCAAGCTGAAACGCCTCACAGACAGCTGAGACCAATACCAAAATCTGCACAAGAAGTGCAGAGTGAAGTATGAGTACAGCCGACCCCATGTACTCTGTAAGTGCCGAGCCTAACCTCGACGAAGCAGTGACGAGGCTAAGGTAGGTCACTCACACTACAACCTGTACGCAATATACAATAAAGATAGAAAAGGAAATACAGAATGAAATAAGACAGTCAACTGAAAATAATAGCTACAACCTCAAGGAATAAGCCAGTGACATTCAGAATTACCAATCCTTAAAGTTCAGATGAAAATACCGAAAACCAACACAACTCAAGGAAATAGAAACACATAGGTTGCTGCGGCGCACAACCCGATCCCACTATACAACACATAATCCTCCCTTATTTCACCGTAACAACAATAAATAATATATGTATGTTGCAGTGTGTAACCCGATCCCACCATATAACAATATCAATATCATAATTCACCCTTATTTCACCGTAACAGTCCACCCTTCTTCCACCTGTTGCGGCGTGCAACCCGATCCCATCGTATCAGTACCAAATACTCAATGTGCTTAGTCAATCAATAATTCAAATCATAAGAACCTTTACGATCAATAAAACACCAAGCTGAAACAAAAGGAACATTGTACAACATGGAAATTCACATTGGTAATACTACATAGCAAGTCAAGTGCAATACATAATAATTAGAAGGTGCAAGTACATCAATTAAGACAACTAGCAGCAAGTCATGAAAGCATGATGATGTCTAATATTCTTAACAGGAGAAACACTGATTAACAAGTAGCAATTAAAGCACGGAAGGAATTTAGAGCACATAACAGTTAAAGCAGGGAAGGGGATAATTAAGGGAAAATGGAGAATAAGGAAAACGAGTAATTCAGCGGCGTATAAGCACTCGTCACCTCGCATATATGCCGCAACACATGCACATAGTTCAAGGGTTCCTAATTCCCTCAAGTCAAAGTTAAACTCAATACTTACCTCGCTCCAAAGATCAACTCAAAGCTCAACCATAACTTTTCCTTTCAAACAAGCCTCCGAACCAATAGAATCTAGCAAATTACCAACCAAACGATTTACATTAAGCCTTAGGAACTACCCACAAGTGCAAAATATTAAATTTAGGTCATTATTGAAAAGTCAACAAAAGTCAACTCCCGGGCTTGCTAGGTCCAAACCTGAAATTCGGACCAAAACCTGAGTACCCATTCACCCCGAGCCCAGTTATGTAATTTGTTTTGCAATCTGACCTTAATTTAAGGTCTAAATCCCAATTTTACAAAAATCCCTAATTCTACTCAAACCCCCAATTTCCACCATGAAAACACTAGATTTTAGGTTGAAAACTTATGAAATGTAATGAAAGATTGAAAGAAAATAGGTTAGAATCACTCACCAATGGATTGAGGAAGAGGAGTTCTTTGAAAAATCGCCTCAAAGGTTTTCTAGTTTTGAAAATTTGAAGAATGAACAAAAATCTCAAATTTTTAGCTATTTGATCAATTACAGATGCCGCAATTACGACCTGGGGTTCACAATTGCGAACCCCGCAAATGCGAGAAAACCTTCGCAAATGTGAAGTCTCCGTATTTTTGCTATCATCGCATTTGTGATGATTTGTTCGCAACTGCGAACATTGATCTTCCGTAATTGAGACCAAGTTGATCGCAAATGCGACTAAGCTGCCCCAGTCTCACTTCGCAAAAGCGAAGTATTGTTCGCAAATGCGAACTTGAGGTGCCCCAGCTGCTCTTCACAAATGCGAGGAGTTTCTTGCAAATGCGAACCTAACAAAGGTCGCAAATGCGAAGCCTGACCTCGCAATTGCAAGGTATGAGGCCTGCACCAGAATTGAAACATACCAGCACTTTCCTAAGTCTAAAATTCACTCCGTAGCCTATCCAAAACTCACCCGAGCCCTCTGGGCTCTAAACCAAATATGCACACAAGTCAAAAAATATCATACGAACTTGCTCGCGCGACTAAATTGTGAAAATAACACCTAAAACTACGAATTGAGAACCAAATCAAAAGAAATTTTCAAAAAAACCTTAAAACTTCTATTTCAACAATCGGACGTCCGAATCATGTCAAACCAACTCTGTTTCTCACCAAATTTGACAGAAAAGTCATAAATATAGCAATGAACCTATACCGGGCTTCGAAACCATAATACGGACCCGGTATAAATAAATCAAACATCAGTCAATTCTTTAAAATCATTAATCTCTTAAACTTTCAATTTTCGACACAAATTAATAACTCGAGCTAGGGATCTCCGAATTTGATTTCGGGCATAAGCCCAGGTCCCAAATCACGATATGGTCCAAACACGGATCCGGATCTATTTTCTCAAAACATTGATCAAAGTCAACTCAAATGAATTTTAAGGCAAAATTTCATATTTTATCAGTTTTTAACATAAAAGCCTTTCGGAAAAATACCATGCAAATTGAGGAAGGCTTAAAGAAGCTACAAGAGAATTTGAAACACAGAATTAGTTTCGAAAACTCTAGATGAACTATCTAGTCATCACAAATATGCCCGTTGTTTCATTTACAACTTGTGTGCAAAATTTGACGTCAATCGGAGTTTGTTTGGTGTGTTTCGGCATTGGTTGTAAAATTTGGAAGTTCAATAGTTCATTAGGTTTAAATTGGGGTATGATTCGTGTTTTTTATGTTGTTTGATGTGATTTGAGGATTCAACTAAGTTCGTATGTTGTTTTAGGATGTGTTGGTATGTTTGGATGGGGTCCCCGGGTCCTCGTGTGAGATTTGGATTCATTGTGGATTGAGTTTGGTCTTATGGAGTTACTGATTTGCTGTTTTCTGGTTTACTCTTTCGCGATCGCGTGAAGGGGATGGCGAACATGTAGGGTTACTTCTGGCAGGAGGATTTTTGTGCTACGCGTTCGCGAGTTTGTTTACGCGTTCACGGAGCTTTGGTTAGAGTTGAATCGCGAACACGGGTGATGGGGCGCGTCCGCGAAGAAGGAATGGGAGGTCAGGGAAGTCCACGTGTTTGTTCTGCACGATCGCGTGTCTGAGTCCGCGATCGCGTAGGTCTGAGTTGCTGAGCATCACATTCGCAGTTGTGTGTCCGCATTCGCGTACACCAATTGATGAGGGTAGTAAATTTTCTCTTCGCGTTCGCGAGGGAATTTCCGCAATCGTGACGAGGAACATTTGGGAAAACTATTTAATTTTAAAAAACGAGGATTAGAGTATTATTTCATATTTGGAGTTGGGGAGCTCGGGTAGGGGCAATATTTGAGAGGAATTTTACTACAAATCAAGAGGTAATACATGTTTGATCACTTTTGTCAAATAATATTGAATATCCATTGATTTCTACACCTAGATTATGTGTTTATAAGGTGAAATTGGACTAGGAATTGGAGACTATGATTTGGGGGTTCAATTTGTGGTCTCAATTGAATGAATTTGGTATGGCTAAACTCGTTATTAAACGGGTGTTCGAATTTTGTGAATTTTGTCGGATTCCGAGGTGTGGGCTCGAGGTCGACTTTTTGAATTTGGTTAAAGAACGTAGCTTTATCATATGGGATCAATTCATATAGTTTGTATTGATTATATTAAGTTATTTGTGACAAGATTCGAGTCATTCGGCAGCCGATTCGTGAGGCAAAGGCTTGTTGGGGTTGTGATTTGCGCGGTTTGAGGTAAGTAACACTTCTAAACTTGGTACTTAGGGTATGAATCCCTAAATTACATGTAATATAGTTGGTGTTGAGGTGACACACGTGCTAGACGATGGGCGTTGGGCATGCACCGTGGTAATCATGGCTCAGTCGATTCTATGGTGCTGTGTAGTGACCTAATCTCGTTTCTATCCATGTAACTTCTTTGTGTTAGAGTAATTGAGTTGTGCTTCATGTTAAAAATCCTATTTAGGCTAAGTGCTAATTCTGTTGGGACCCACCTATATCATTACTGTTGTTGAGTTAATTGCTTAAGTTGCCATTTTATATTCAATCATATTCATTCATTTGCATATCATATCTTAGTGTTATCATTTATTGTTACTCATGTTATCATTGTTTGGGTTGAGTGACATGAGATATGGGAGCCCGTGAGACTGGAGAGATTGATGACTGAGTTGGGGCCCGAGAGCCGTGTTGTGAGTGATATTATGGATCGAGTTTCATGCCGTAACATGCCATATATATATATTTATGGATCAGGCTACACACCGCAGCTGACGTTATATATAGGTACTGTACAGTGCCGAGTGATTCAGTGTGATAAATGGGAGTTGAGGCAGACAGATTGAGTACTCTAAGAGTGTGAGTACCTGAGACTATCACCGTGATGCATTGCATTTGACATGCATATTTGACATGTAGGCATAGGGATGTAATATTGCTCTTGCTAGTTGTACTTGGCATATTTTATCAATGTTAAGCTTAAGTTGTTAAACTCGAAAGCATGCCTAAATTTCTGTACTGTGTGCAAGTTGCTTATGGAAGTTTCTTTCATTTCTCTGTTATAATTGTACTGTCATTATCTTGATTTTGACTGTATCTTTCTGAGCTCGTCACTGCTTTCAACCCAAAGTTAGTCCTGTTATTTATTGAATACATTGGGTCGATTATACTCCTACTCCACTTCGCACTTCATTTGCAGATCCAGCAATATATATATATATATATATCCCAGACTAATAATCTCCAAAGAGCTTGTTAGTACATCATTGCATTACCAAGTATTAAATTTAGTAAGAAGGTTTGATTTGTTTGAAAGGGAAAAATTCACTTCTTTGGCTCTTGAACTATTACTATATTCCCTATGGCTTGCTAAGAATACTTGGAAGTACTCAAACAGAGAAATGAGTTCAAGATTTCCAGATGTTTACATTTCACAAATTTCCATGCTAAATGATCTTTCAAATGTCATTGGGGATAGGGAACTTTTATTCAATGCTTAATAAAAGATAAACTCAAGTTTCTACCCACCTTCACATAGTTTCCGCTGTCGAAAATTTTCTACTTCTGCTCATTGTTCTCCACCTTCTCAGGGCACAAATCCAGCAAATCTTGCCAAGCAACACGATGATAGTACTAAGAAAATGATGCAGCTCATATAAATAGCTGGTAAAGAAACAAAGTTTAAAATGGATGCAAATACAATCTCTGAAGTTAATAACCGTAGGATAATCATGCACACATTGTTACTTAATGTAACGATTCGACCGATCGTTTCGGTGTTGTAGTTCCATTTCTCAATTTTCTTTTTATTTTATGCTTTACTGTTGTTTAATGACTTATCGGGTAGTTGGTTCGGGTCCGGAAGGATTTCGAAATAAATTGAGACACTTAGTCTCACAGTTGAAAGCTTAAGTTGTAAAAATTGACCGGATATTGGCTTATGTGTAAACGACCACGCATTCGAGTTTTTTTTGTTTCGTTAGCTCCGTTGAATGATTTTGGACTTAGGAGCGTGTCCGGATTGTGATTTGGACGTCCGTAGTAGAATTAGGCATGAAACGACGAAAGTTGAAATTTTGGAAAGTTTGACCTGTGGTAGACTTTTAGATATCGGGGTCGGATTCCGATTCCGGAAGTTGGAGTAGGTCCGTAGTGTCATTTTTGACTTGTGAGCAAAATTTGAGGTCAATCGGACGTGGTTTGATAGGTTTCAGCATCATTTGTAGAATTTGAAAGTTTCAAAGTCATTAGGCTTGAATTTGGGTGCGGTCTGTATTTTTGATGTTGTTCGAGGTGATTTGAAGGTTCGACTAAGTTCGTATGAGGTTATGGGACTTGTCGGCATGTTTAGTTGAGGTCCCGGGGGCCTAGAGTTGATTTCGGGAGGTTAACAAATCCATGTTTAAAATTGAAGAACTGTTGAAGTTTGAGACTGCTGGTGTAACCGCACCTGCGGAGTGGACGCCGCAGGTGCGATCCCACAGAAGCAGGAAGAGAGCCACAAAAGCGGGCAAGAAAGAGATGAACAGAGGTCGCATGTGCAAAGATTCTCCTGCACCTGTGTGGTCGCAGAAGAGGGGCAATGAGCGCAGATGCGGGCCTATGCGCAAGCGTGATCGGCTGTTCCGCACCTGAGATTGCGCAGATGCGGTCCAAGGCTCGTAGGAGCGGAGGCAACTGAGCTAGTAAATCCTGCAGAAGCAGAGATTTAATCGCATAAGTGATTTTGCAAGTGCGCATTGGTGGCCGCAGGTGCGGAAAGCCTGGGCAGAACCTATATAAGTGAAGTTTAAGAAATTTCACCATTTCTAACATTTTCAGTTGGGATTTTGGAGATTTTTGAGAGAATTTTCGAGGGGATTCTTGAGGTAAGTTCCTTATGTTCATCTTTCTTCAATAATTATATTTCCTCACTGATTTTCCACCTAGTTGGTGTGTTTTTGAGGTGTAATTTGGGGGTTTGAGGCTAGGGATTTGGAGAGTTGATTTTGGGAATTTAAGTGGAAATTTGATGTCGGAATTTGACAAATTTTATATGCATGGACTCGTGGTCGAATGGGATTTTGGGTTTATTGACTTTTGTTGGATTTCAAAATGTGGGCCCGGGGGCCGGCTTGAAGCCGATTTCGTATTTTGATTCATAATTTCATATTTTTCTTGTGAAATTGATTCCTTTAGCCTGTATTGATTGTATTGTATTGTATTGCTTGTGGCTAGATTCAGGTCATTCAGAGATTGAATTGCGATGCAAGGGCGTATTGGAGTAGAGTTTGACTCGGATTAAGGTAAGTAACAATTCTAAATCTGGTTCTGAAGGTGACAAACCCAGATTGTATGTTATGTGTTTGTTTTGGAGGTGACGCACATGCTAGGTGACAAGCGTATGGGCGTGCACCGTGAGAATTGCTACTTGCTCCGTTTTGTGGAACTGTAAAGTTGAATAACTTGTTGTCAGCTATATGCTCTCCATGTGCTAAAGAAATTTGACTTTAAATCATGTTAGAAATCATGTTTAGGATATTTGTTGGTACCGTAGAGACCACAAAGGTCGCGATACCTGTTGAATTTCCTGCTAATTGCTACTTGTACTCATTCATGGTCTTACTTGCATATTATAACTCAGTCTCTGTTACTCCTTGTTGATGCATTACATCATTTCTGTTTTGGGCTGATTTTCCATGATTACTGAGAGCCCTTGAGACTAGAGAGTTTGATGGCTCAGTGAGGCCGAGGGCCTGATTATGAGGTATTGGTACCATAGAACGTGAGTTGCCCGTGAAGATCCAGATATTTACATTGTAGCACGTGAGTTGCCCGTGCGTATCCTAATGTGATACTATAGCACGTGAGTTGTACGTGAGGATCCTGATATGATACTATAGCACGTGAGTTGTCCGTGAAACATGTGAGTTGTCAGTGCGGATTATAGCGCTTGGGCTGTAGGATCCCCTCCGTAATTTGTACACCCCTAGTGAGCGCAGGTACCTATTAGGTGTGAGTGTTGAGGGCTGAGTGTCGAGTGATGAGCTATTGAGGAAGTCTGAGTGACTGTTGCCCTAGGAGGATATATTTTCTTTCATTGTTGTCGCACATAACTGCCATATATCACTATATGAACTTCTGAGAGATATTATATCCGATTTTTACTTGAATTTGGCTTTTTATAAACTGATTTGACTTAAATTGCAGGGTTTGAAAGCATGTCTATTTTTCCTTGTTGAAACTACTAGAAATGAACTATAATTGTGTAGCTCATCACTATCTTCAGTCCTTTATTTGGTATATTTACTTACTGAGTTAGTTGTACTCACGCTACACCCTGCACTTCGTGTGTAGATCCAAGTGCTTCCAGTTGCGACGGCTGCTGAATGAGGAGTCGACATCTTGGAGATTATCGAGGTAGCTGCATGGCGTTCGAAGGCCCTTGACTCTCCTTAATTAGCTTTTTTTGCATTTCAGTTCTTATTCCTTAGACATTGTAGTAGACTGTACCCCAGTATAGATGCTCATGTACTCGGTGACACCCCGGTCTTGGGACAGATTTGTATTACGTTGTGGATTTAATTCTGTTTTAAAAGGTTTTCCTAAATATTAACTGCTTCTGTAAATTTTCAAAGCTTTTACTGTGTTAAGATGGTTGAGTAGTGGCTTGTCTAGTTCCACGATAGTCGCCATCACGACAATTGGTTTTTGGTTCGTGACAAGTTGGTATTAGAGTCTTGCGGATCGATATGGAAACGTCTATAATTATCTTCGAGAGGTTGTCGAACACTTAGGAAACTTCACATTCTTGAATTCTTGTCGTCTGAATCTGTTGATTCTGGTAACTAAACTTCTGTTATTCTATTCTCTAACAGATTGTGAGGCACGTACTACTGGGCAGGATGGACAGCTAGGGCCGTGGTAGGGGCAGAAGCGCAACTCGTACACCTCAGACCCACTAGTTTCTCTAGCTGAGGAGTAGGTACCAGATATGGTTGAACTAGTGGGGCCAGCTGAGGTACCAGCTGTGCCTATTGTGATTCCAGGCCTTCAGGAGGCCTTAGATTAGATTCTGACTGTGTGTACCAGTCTTGCTTAGGCGGTCTTCGTTCCGGCCGCAGTAGCCACTTCTCAGGCCGAGGGAGGTACCCAGACTCCTGCCGCCCGTATGCCAGAGCAGGTGATGTAGGGAATCCAGACATTAGGGGAACTACCAGTCCAGCCGGCTACAGCTGCTAAGACCCCGGTGGTCCCCGTTATGGCTAATGATGAGCACAAGAGACTTGAGAGATTTGAGAGACATCGACCTCCATCTTTTAGCAGTGCTGAGTCAGAGGATGCTCAGGGCTTTCTAGATAAGTGCGAGCAGATGCTTCGGACATCGGCTATTCTGGAGACTAGTGGGGTCTCGTTCACTACTTTTCAGTTCTCTAGGGCTACTAGGCGCATGCCGGTCGGTGTAACACCACTTACTTGGCAGGAGTTCTCAGTTCTCTTCTTGGAGAAGTTCGTAATGCAGTCTTGCAGAGAGGAGTTGGGCTGATAGTTTGAGCAGTTACATCAGGAGGATATGTCTGTGATGCAGTACGAGATGAGGTTTTCTAAGTTGGCCCGTCATGCGATTTGGATGGTTCCCGCTAACAGGGAGATGATCCTGTGGTTCATTGATGGCCTCACATATCAGTTGCAGTTGCTTATGACTCGAGGGAGGTTATCCAGTGCTACTTATGATGAGTTGGTCGACATTGCTCGGCATATAGAGATTATCCACAGCCAGGAGCGGGTAGAGAGGGAGGCCAAGAGGCCTCGTGGTTTGGGTGGTTTTAGTGGTGTTCCTTTTGAGGGTCAGTTTCACTAGTGTAGGGTCGTCCTTACAAGCATGCTCAGATGGTTCGATCAGCTCATCTTGGTGCATCAGTTAGCCACCGTTCTTAAGTGCTCGCTCAAGCCAGTCTTCATTCTGTGCACTACCAGCGTGGAGTTCTCACCATGCCTCGTTTGCTCAGGTTTCTACAGGTAGTTCCTCGGGGTATCAGGAGCAGCAGTTCTGTCAGAGGAGAGGTTGTTTCGAGTGCGCTGATCTTGGACATATCAAGAGAGATTGCCCTAGGTTATCGAGTAGGACTCCACAACAGAGTTCTCGACCGATGGCACCAGCACCAACAGCTATACCACTCGCCCAGCCAGCTCGGGGTGTGGCTCAGCTAGCTAGAGATCGCCTTAGAAGGGGAGGTCATGCCCGATTCTATGCTCTTCCCACCAGACCAGATGTCATTACATTAGATGCAGTGATCACATGTATTGTCTCAGTTTTCCACAGGGATTTCTCGTATTATTTGACCCTGGTTCCATTTATTGGCATGTCTCATCATGTTTTTCTCATTATATGGATATGCCCCGTGAGTCCTTAGTTTCATCGGTTCATGTCTCTATGCTGGTGGATGATACTATTATTGTGGACCATGTATATCGATCGTGTGTAGTGACATTGGGAGTCTGGAGACTAGAGTTGATCTCTTATTTCTTAGTATGGTCGATTTCGACATGATCTTGGGTATGGATTGGTTGTCTTCATGTCATGTTGTTCTAGCTTATCACGCTAAGACCGTGATGTTGGCGATGCCGGGATTTCAGAGGATTGAGTGGAGAAGTTCTATAGACTATTTTCCCAGCAGAGTGATTTCATATTTGAAGGCCCAACGGATGGTTAGGAAAGGTTGTTTATCTTATTTGGACTTTGTGAGGGATGTTAGTGCTGATGCTCCCACTATTGATTCTATTGCAATGGTGCGGGAATATCTAGATGTGTTTCCTTCAAACCTGTAAGGCATGCCGCCTGATAGGATATTGACTTTGGTATTGACTTGGTGTCGGGCACTCATCCTATTTCTATTCCATCGTATCGTATGGCACCAGTTGAGTTGAAGGAATTGAAGGAGTAACTTCAGGAACTCCTTGATAAGGGATTTATTCGGCCTAGTATGTCACCTTAGAGGTGCAGCGATTGAGAGAGGAGAAGCTTTATGCTAAGTTCTCCAAGTGTGAGTTTTGGCTCATTTCACTGGAATTCTTGGGGCACGTGGTGTCCAGTAAGGGTATTTAGGTGAATCCGAAGAAGATAGAGGCGGTTCAGAGTTGGCCCAGACCGTCCTCAGCTACTGAGATTTGGAGCTTTCTCATCTTAGCCGATTATTATCGTCGCTTCGTGGAGGGTTTCTTGTCTAGTGCATCGCCCTTGACCAAATTGACCCAAAAGGGTTCTCCTTTCAGGTGGTCAAGTGAGTGCGATGAGAGCTTTCAGAAGCTCAAGACTGCCTTGACCACAGCTCCAGTTCTAGTTTTGCCTTCAACTTCAGTCTCTTACATTGTATATTGTGATGCTTCTCGGATCAATATTGGGTGTGTCTTGATCCAAGACGGTAGAGTGATTGCTTACGCTTCACGCTAGATGAAGCCTCATGAGAAGAACTACCATATTCATGATTTGGAGTTAGCTGCCATCGCTCATGCATTGGACATTTGGAGGCATTATCTCTATAGTGTGTCTTGTGATGTGTTTACGGATCATTAGAGTCTCCAACACTTGTTCAAACAGAAGGATCTAAATTTAAGGCAGCGAAGATGGTTAGAGTTGCTAAATGACTATGATATCACCATTCTGTATTATCCAGGGAAGGCCAATGTGGTGGCCGATGCCTTGAGTAGAATGGCGGTGAGTATGGATAACCTTGCATTCATTACCATTGGTGAGATACCTCTTGCAGTTGATGTTCAGGCCTTGGCCAACCGGTTCGTGAGATTGGATATTTTGGAGCCCAGTCGGGTTCTAGCTTGTGTGGTTTCTCGGTCTTCCTTATTTGATTGCATGAGAGAGTGCCATTATGATGATCATTATTTTCTTGTCCTCAAGGACAGGGTTTAGTATGGTGATGCCAGAGATGTGACTATTAGGGATGATGGGTATTGGGGAGGAAGGGTCAGATTTGTGTGTCCAATGTGGATGGGCTACGTGAGTTGATTCTTGAGGAGCCCCACAGTTTGCGGTATTCCATTCATCCGGGTTTCGCAAAGATGTATCAGGACTTGAGGCAGTACTATTGGTGGACGAGAACGAAGAAGGATATAGTGGGGTTTGTAGCTCGGTACCTTAACTATTAGCAGGTGAAGTATGAGCATCAGAGGTCGGGTGGATTGCTTCACAGTATAGAGATTTCAGAGTGGAAGTGGGAGCAGATCACCAAGGACTTCGTAGTTAGGCTTCCACGGACATCAAGGAAGTTCGATGCTATTTGGGTGATTGTGGATCGACTGACCAAGTCCGCGAACTTTATTCTTGTTGGTACTACCTATTCTTTGGAGCAGTTGGCCGAGATTTACATCCAAGAGATTGTCCGCCTTCACGGTGTGCCAGTGTCCATCGTTACAGATTGAGGCACGCAATTTACATCACATTTCTGGAGAGCAGTACAACGAGTGTTGGGCACCCAAGTTGAGTTGAGCATATCATTTCATCCTCAGACGGACGAATAGTACATGCACCCTATTCAGATATTGGAGGACATGATACGCGCTAGTGTCATTGATTTTGGGGGTTCTTGGGATCAGTTTCTGCCACTCGCGGAGTTTACCTACAACAACAACTACCAGTCGAGCTTCCAAATGGATCCGTATGAGGCTTTGCATGGGAGACGGTGCTGATCTCCGGTGGGTTGTTTTGATCCGGGAGAGACTAGGCTTTTGGGTACTGACTTGGTTCAGGATGCATTGGGCAAGGTTAAATTGATTCAGGAGCGACTTCACACGACGCAATCCATACAGAAGAGTTATGCCGACAAGAAGATTCGTGATGTTTCTTACATGGTTGGGGAGAAGGTTCTTCTAAAGGTTTCACACATGAAGGGTGTTATGAGGTTCGGGAAGAAAGGGAAGTTGAACCCTCGGTAGATTAGGCCGTTTGAGGTACTTCGGAGGATTGGCGAGGTGGATTACGAGCTTGCCTTGCCACCTTGTTTGTCGGGTGTGCATCTAGTATTCATGTTTCTATGCTCCAGAAGTATGTTGGCGATCCGTCTCATGTTTTGGATTTCAACACGATTAAGCTTGATGGTGATTTGACTTATGATGTGGAGCCGGTTGCTATTTTGGGTCAGCAGGTTCGGAAGTTGAGGTCAAAGGATATAACTTCAGTGAAGGTGCAATGGAAAGGTAAGCCAGTTAAGGAGGCTACTTAGGAGACTGAGCGGGAGATGCGGAGCAGATATCCACAACTATTTGAGACTCCACGTATGTTTTTTCTAGACACGTTCGAGGATGAACGTTTATTTAAGAGGGGGAGGATGTAAAGACCTGGCCGGTCGTTTTGAGAGTTGTATCCCCGTTCCCTTATTTTATGCTCATTTTTTGCTTTACTGTTGTTTAATGACTTATTGGGGTAGTTGGTTCGAGTCCGGAAGGATTTTAGAATGAATTGAGACTCTTAGTCTCACAATTAAAAGCTTAAGTTGGAATAGTTGACCAAATGTTGACTTATGTGTAAAAAAACCCGGGATTCGAGTTTTTTTGGTTCCGTTAGCTTTGTTGAGTGATTTTTGACTTACAAGCATGTCCGGATTGTGATTTGGAGGTCCGTCGTAGAATTAGGCTTGAAATGACGAAAGTTAGAATTTTGGAAAGTTTGATGGGGGGTGGACTTTTTGATATCGTGGTCGTATTCTCATTCTGGAAGTTGGAGTAGGACCGTAGTGTCATTTTTGACTTGTGTGCAAAATTTGAGGTCAATCGAACGTGGTTTGATAGGTTTCGGCGTCGTTTGTAGAATTTGGAAGTTTCAAAATTATTAGGCTTGAATTGGGGTGCGATTCATGTTTTTGATGTTGTTTGAGGTGATTTGAAGTTTCGACTAAGTTCGTATGAGGTTATGGAACTTGTTGGTATGTTTAGTTGAGGTCGCGGGGGTCTTGCGTTGATTTCGTGAGGTTAACGGATGCATGTTTGAAGTTGAAGAACTGCTGAAGTTTGAGACCACTAGTGTTAGCACACCTACAGAGTGGGCACCGCAAGTGCGAGTCTGCTGAGGCATGCAAGGAAGATATGAGCAGAGGTTGCAGGTACGAAGATTTTCCCGCACGTGCGTGCTCGTAGAAGCAGGACAATGAGCGTAGATGCGGGCCTGTGCGCAGATGTGATGGGATGTTCCATACCTGCGATTGCGCAGATGCGATCTAAGGCTCGTAGGAGCAGAGGCATCTGAGTTAATAAATTCTGCAGAAGCGGAGATTTAACCACATAAGCAGTTCCGCAGGTGCGCATTAGTGGCCATAGGTGTGAAATGACTGGACTGAACCTATATAAGCGAAATTTCAAAAATTTTCACCATTTCTAACATTTTGAGCTCGGATTTTGGAGATTTTTGAGAGGATTTTCAAGGGGATTCTTGAGGTAAGTTCCTTGTGTTCATCTTTATTCAATAATTATGTTTCCCCACTGATTTTCCACCTTGTTGGTGTGTTTTTGAGGGGTAATTTGGGGGGTTTGATGCTAGGGATTTGGAGAGTTGATTTTGGGGATTAGTGTGGCGATTTGATGTCGGATTTTGACAAATTTGATATGGTTAGACACGTGGTTAAATAGGCTTTCGAATTTTGTGACTTTTGTTGGATTTCGAGATGTGGGCCCGGGGGCCTTCTTGATGCCGATTTCGGATTTTGATTCATAATTTTGTATTTTTCTTGTGAAATTGATTCCTTTAGCCGGTATTGATTGTATTGTACTGCTTGTGGCTAGTTCCGGGTCATTTGGAGGACAAATTACGAGGCAAGGGCGTATTGGAGTAGAGTTTGGCTTGGATTGAGGTAAGTAACATTTCTCAATCTGGTTCTAAGGGTATGAAACCCCAAATTATGTTTTATGTGATTGTTTTGGAGGTGACGCACTTGCTAGGTGACGGATGTATGGGCGTGCACTGTGGGAAGTGTGACTTGGTCCATTCCATGGAACTGTAGAGTTGAATAACTTGTTGTCAGCTATATGCTATCCATGTTCTATAAAAATTTGACTGTAAATCATGTTAGAAATCATTGTTAGGCTATGTGTTGGTATTGTAGAGACCCATAGAGGTCGTGATACCTGTTGAATTTCCTGCTAATCGCTACTTGTACTCAGTCGTAGTCTTACTTGCATATTATGCCTCAGTCTTTGTTACTCCTTGTTGATATATTATATCATTTCTATTTTGGGCTGATTTTCCATGATTACTGAGAGCCCGTGAGACTAGAGAGGTTGATGACTGAGTGAGGCTGAGGTCCTGATTGTGAGGTATTGATACCGTAGCACGTGATTTTCCCGTGCGGATCCAGATATTTATACTGTAGCACATGAGTTTCCCGTGCGGATCCTGGTATGATACTGTAGCATATGAGTTGTCCATGCGGATAATAGCGCTTGGGCTGTAGGATCCCCTTCGGAGTCTGTACACCCTAGTGAGCGTAGGTACCTATTGAGTGCGAGTGTTGAGGGTTGAGTGCTGAGTGATGAGCTATTGAGGAAGTCTAAGTGTTTTCTGCCCTGAGTCTATATTTCCTTTCATTGTTGTCGCACATAACTGCCATTTATCACTGTTTGAACTTTTGAGCGATATTATATCTGATTTTTACTTGAATTTGGCTTTCATAAACTGATTTGACTTAAATTGCTATATTTGAAAGCATGTCTATTTTTCCTTGTTAAAACTACTAGAAATGAACTATAATTGTATAGCTCGTAACTATCTTCAGTCCTTTATTTAGTATTGTTATTTACTGAGTTTCTTGTACTCATGCTACACCCTGCACCTCGTGTGCAGATCCAGGTGCTTCCATTTACGGCGTGTGCTGAGTGAGGAGTCGAGATCTCGGAGACTATCGAGGTAGCTTCATGGCATTCGCAGGCCCTTGACTCTCTTTCATTATCTTTATTTATATTTCAGTTCTTATTCCTTAGGCATTTTAGTAGACTGTACCCCAGTAACAAATAACAACATATAGAATAGATAAAGGTAAAAGGTAAGAAAGATAAAAAGGGAGAATAAAGCAATGGACTGGCAAACTTAAATCAATTAAGAGTAAAGTGAGAGCAAAGAAAGAGGATTAAAAAGATGATGATAATATAGAGAGAGAGTCGTCCAAAGTTGTATATAAAAGATAAAGAACAAACAGCTAGCTTCCACATTGTTTGAGAGTGAATCCGATGGCTATATGATAAACAACATGTTAAAAGAGGAGTACTCCAATCAATTGATGCAAAGACGACCAGAAATGTAAATGTCATTCAAGGTATTGTTCCACTAGGTTTGAACGATGCATCAGCTTCAACTCCGATTAAGACCCCGATGGCGAACAATAAGCATGAGAGTAGCTCACAGATTCACTATATAGTGTCATAGACGGATATGGCTGAAGTAGAAGAAGCAGAGAATAGAACAAGAAGTGTGATAGAAAATGCTAACCCTAGAATAAATTCAAGGGGCAGAGTAGTTAGGAACATACCAGATTCAGAGGGGTGGACCAGAGCATGGATTGACCAATGTCACGACCCCAATTTCTCACCTTAGGATATCATGATGGCACTTAGTCTTTCAGACTAGGTATATAAGTGGGGATTTTGACTGCTTATTAGCTATTTTTAGCTTTTTTTTGCGGACCACACAAAAGTTGTGCAATCGTATAAGAGTTGCCTTGTAGCCGCAGTCCTAATTGTGCGGACATCAGAAGATTGCCTCGCGGTCGTCGTTCAATATGTGCGGCCGCAGAACTCCAGTTCCTGCCAGATGAAGAAATTTGCGGATCGCATATGGAATTTTGTCGCCGCAGAACCTCCCAAGGGGCATTTTTGTCCGAAATATTTAGCGTTGTATAAATAGACGATTTTCACAAAATTTTGTCAAAGTTGGAACTTCTAAAGTTGTTGTAGCCATTTTTCTTTACTACTTTAGGAAGTTTTCAATTACTTTGGTGTATTTACATTAGATTTAATCATTTTAAGCTTCCATTATGAGTTTAATTAGTTTTTCTTTATTATTTTCTTCAAAGCCCATTATGAGTAGCTAGACCTTTACTAGGGTTGTGACCCAACACTAGGATGTAAACCTTATGGGTATCTTATTTAGTGCTTGTTTATGATTGGGTGTTGATTATTTAGTTTAGTTCATGCTTTACATGTAGAATTAATGGTTGCAAACATTAATGCATGCCTATTTGACTTAGTATCTACTTGAGAAAGAGAGACCTCGTCTAGGATAGCTTAGCTAACAAGAAAGTGGGTCAATTGAGCGATTGATTAACCCAATTAAATGGTTCAACCTAGAGATAGTAATAACTCGACTTAAGCTCTTATCAACTGTTTTGGGTGATACCCATTTGTCCTTGAGAAAGTTAAATTGGGCAAAACCATTCTCTGACCGAGAGGTATTGAGTGGATAATTTAGAGTTGAGAGCTATAAAACACCAAATAAAAAAACAAGCATTAAAGTCTTTATCCCATTAGGCAAACACCTAAGTCATGGTTATAACCCTAAGCTTTTTATACATTTGGAAAAACCTGAAAAACAATTATCTATGGTCTTCTTTATTTACTTTGAAATCATTAAATTAACATTAGAAATAGAAAAAAAAATCCTTGTTGTGGCAGTGCAATCTACATAATCCAATTGCTCATGTGAAGTATATACCCCTAACTTCCATCTTAGCTTCTTGTGGATTCGATCCCGACTTTTAATTGGGTTTCTATTATTGCATACGACCGTTTCATATCTCTTTGAGGTGTTCTTTGGACGTGATCAGTAAGCCTAACATATATTGAAAGATAGCAAAAACAATAACTTAAACATCAAATTAAGTTGTTAATTTATCATAATGAACCCCAAAAGATACAACTGACAAATAACTACCTCAAAATATAGTGGAACTAAGTCATAAGCTCTACAATGAGTGCATTAAAATTCATGAAATACAATAATGTTTGAGCAGGAAAATAAACAGTAGAACATCTAAAAGTAGAAGGTGACCTCGAGTCCTGCGAACGTCGGGCATGTGTACCTTGAAGTCTCCGAAAGTAGCTAATCACTCACATGCGTCCGACATGGCTAGACTGGATCTGTACAACTATATGCCAAAGCGTAGCATGAGTACACCATAAAGGTACCTAGTAAGTATCAAGCTTAACCTCGATAGAATAGTGATGAGGCCAGGTCAAGACATCTACTAGGACAAGATAAACTGAACATATGATAATAAAGACCAGTAATAGAGAATGAGGAAATGAATGATAACAAAGTAGTATAATATTGTAGACTAATAACAAAATTTAAGGTAAGAAAGGAAAAACATAAAGAGAACAACAAGTAATCAAACATGGACAAATACGAAGAAGACAATGAAGAATCAACAAGAACGGTTCGACCAATAAGTTTTTTTAACATGAAGTGTACAACAAGAACTCCAACCGAGGTACCACGCCTCATATCCATATTTCACAATTTCAATCACAATCTTTTCTTAATCACCACGTGAGCCTTGCATTTATTTCAATTGTTTTTCCAATATATCTACACACGTTTTTAGCCACCTAATTTTACCGCGTGACTTCAAGTAATTCCTACTAGCAACACGCGTATAAATCCCACCTTATCTCACCTCATGTGTATCAACCCCTATACTTTTACTACCACATGTGTATCAATATCACAATATAATAACAACTCGCACCACAAGTGTCTATATGCCACATTTTTCCAAAATCAATGATACCAATGTTACCACAACATATAGCCCATAGCTCAACCACAATGTGTACAAGAATCTCAATAACAACAAAATGAATGAGGAATAATCAAAAAATAAAGATATCTCAACAATTAACAACTTCAACCTCAATGTGATAATGGCTTTCACAACTTCAAGTTCAATAATCCAACAAGAAGTAATTCCACGAAATAACAACTTAAAGTAAGAGTAAATTTAATAGTAAAGGAGCAACAAGAAAATAAGAGAGGTAGTAACTTCAACTAAAGCATATAAGAGCAGTTGCAACAAACAAAGGATAGAATAAATACTCACAACATCAATTAGAGCATGTGAGAGAACATTTAACAATGAAAGATATAACATGTTATAACAAATTCAATTAAATGCATGGAAGAAGTCCAAAAGTCTAAACTGGTCAAAATACCACATATAGCTCGTGTACACACTTGTCACCTTGTGTACACGTTTTTCACATAATACAATTAGCACAAACAATACAAATCCTAAGGGGTAGTTCTCCCACAAAAAGTTAGGCAAGATACTTACCTCAACTAGTCAAAATCAATCCTCGAATATAGCCTTTTTCCCTAAAATTTGCCTCCACACAACTCAAATCTAACAAAAAATGACTTAATAGCATCAAGTAATGCAAGATAAACCAATTATAATTGATAAAGCTATGATATTTACACATTTCCTAAAAGGTAAACAAAAGTCAACCCCGAGTCCGTCCGGTCAAAACCTGGGTCCAAGGGTAGGTTTCGACTATCCATAACCCCACGATTCCATATATGTATTTTATTTTCAAATTCGATTCCAAATTGATTCTCAAAACTCAAATCTTCATTTTTCAAACTTTGACAAAAATCCCCAATTTTCTTCTTTGATACTCATAAATTTGATGTAAAATCTAAGATATAATCATGAAATATAGTTGAAAATTGATTAAAATCACTTACTCAATATTTGTAGATGAAAATCCCCTCTTTCACTTCCCACATACCGAGTCTAGAGTTCTAAGATATGAAAAATGAGACTTAATCTCGACTTTCCAGCCCTTACGTTCAGTTGTAGATGTCGCAATTGCGATACTACTAACCCTCAAATGCGGAAAATGTCATGCCCAGGAGAGGTCGCAAATGTGAGATAGGCCTCGCAATTGCAAAGTCTGATCTTCTCGCTAATGTGACCAAATGATCGCAATTGCAAACTACACAACTTATGCCTAATCTTAGTAAATGCGAACCAAGTATCGCAATTTCGATATTTGAGCCCCCCTATCATGTTCGCAATTGCGAAGCTGGCACTCGCAATTGCCATAACTACAACACCAACACACCATCAATCTATTTTCAATCCAAACCTTTCTGAAACACGTCCGAAACTCACCCGAACCCTAGGGGCTCCAAACCAAACATCTACACAAGTCTAAAAATATCATATGAACTTGCTCGTGCGATCGTAAAAAATAACATCTAGAACTACGAATCGGACATCAAAGCACATTAATTTTAAAGAATATTTCAAGAACCTTTAGAATTGTAACTAAGCGTCCAAATCATATCAAATCAACTCCAAATGACACCAAATTCTGGAAACAAGTTCTAAATAGAATAACTGACCTATTTCAAGTCCCAAAACTAATTTCCGAACCTGATAGCCAAAAGTCAACCTACGGTCAAACTTGAGAAATCTTTTAAACCTCAAATTGCCAACTTTCGGCAAAACAATAAAATTCTACCTACTGACGTCCGAATTCGATTCAGGGCATATGCCCAAGTGCAAAATCATGATACACCATCAAAATACCGTTCCAGAGTTGTTTTTACAAAACTCAAACTTTGTTTAACATTTCTAACTTAGGCTTCTAAGCCAAGAAACAAAAGGTCCAAATTAACCCGAAACCTTACTGGAACGAAGCCAGTCAACCCTAAAATTCATAAATCTAAAATTACACATGTTTGAAGCATCAAAAAGGGAAATGGGGTGCAAGTACACAAAATGATCGGTCAGATCGTTACAAACAGAGCTGCAATAATGTTAAAATAACAATGGTCATAAAAGAGGAAATGGAATTTAGGAATTCAGCAGTAATACGTTACATATTGGGATCAAACCCGCCTCAACCAGTGATGATGGAAGGATACTTCAAGAGAATTTGGGGATCATTAGGCATTGACAAGATATCATACGTGAATAGAGGAATATTCATAGTCAGGTTTCACAGTGTTGAGTCCTAATGTTTGATAAAAAGCCTTTTGTAGTCAAGCCTTAGAAATCAGAGATAGACATGAAAAAGAAGCCGGTGGACAAAATTACAGTGTGGATCCGATTAACATGATTGGATATCAAATAATGGGGGAAATGAGCCCTAGCAAAAATAGCTGGATTGGTACAGAAACCACTTAGAGCTGACAGAGCAAGAACACATAAGGAGAGGCTATCCGTTGCAAGAGTGTTGGTGGAAATATTGTTGAATAAGAAATACCCTTCAATGATAGTGTTTGCAAATGAACATGGAAAAATAGTGGAACAAGAAGTACATTATGAATGGAAGCCAACACTATGTCCAAAAAGCAAAAACTTTGGGCATGAGTTGAAAAAAATGTAAAAAACAGCAGAAGGAAGAGGCAAAAAAAAAAAGCAAAGCAAGACATAGGAAAAGTGGAATAGAATAAAACAGAGGTGCCTCCAAAAGAATAAGAGAAACAACAACACAAAAATAATAGGGTTGGTCGAGATATACAAAAACAATATGCATGGAAACAAGTTGGAGGAAAGGGTAATAAGAATGTGACTGAAAAAAGTAGTGCCACGGAGAAATGGGGTATGGACCATAGAACTCATGCAATCTCAACAGGAAAAACTTTTGATGCTCTAAATGATCCTAAAACAAAGGATCAGGTACAACCTAGGGGATAACAAGGCAGTACCTTCCATCATGGGGAGGATTGGTAGATGAAAGACCAAACCAAAAAAGCAGAAAGAGGTTCACCTATTTATGCATAATGCTAAAGTTGATTTGTTTGGCCTGCTGGAGACAAAGATTAAGAGGAACAAAGCTACTGCAGCTTCTCTTAATCTTTGTAGGAATTGGAGGGACAGGCAAACAGTTTTGTACAACTATTATATATGGCTTTAATGACCAGGCACTCAGAAGAACACAGTGGAAGGATATTGAAGATATACACAACCATGTACAAGGAGCATGGGCAATCATGGGGGATTTTAATTGTATTCTTAATGCTAATGCAAGAATAGGGAGTGCAGCCACAACGAGAGAAATGCGAGAATTCCGACAATGTTAGACCAATGTGACTTGCAAGAATTGAAATCATTGGGAGCTTTTTACACGTGGAATAACAAGCGTTAAGGGACTGATAGAGTATATAGCAGGATAGATAGAGTGTTGACTCACATGGATTGGCTAACTCAATTGCCAACTTCAGAGTTCCATTTTATCAATGAGGGGTTATATAACCACTACAGTGCAATTATAAGAAGAGGAAGCAATGAGACAACTGCTAGCATGTCAAAATACTATACAACAAGATTCACAGAACTTCACACTAATAGAGGAGGAAAAAAAGCTAGCTCAAGAATGCTAGAGGTGGAATAAGGCAAGGATCTTATTCTTACAAAAGAAGAGTAAAGCACAATGGATCCAGGGAGGTGACCAAAATGCAAAATACTTCCATAATTACATGAAGAGTAGAAGAAATGCAACAAGAGTATTTACAATTAAAAATGCCATGAGAGAAACAAAAACAGAAATGGAAGAGATAACAACAAATGGTTTTGGACTACTATATATAAAGAGCTACTGGGAACAAGAGCTACATAAAGAGAGCATGTCAATAGAAACTTAGTTTGGAAAGGGTCAATAGTATCAGGGCCACAGAGTAGCATGCTGGAGGCAGACTTCACAGGAAAGGACAATAAACCAGCCCTATGGGCAATTCCAAGAGATAGATCCCCAGGTCCCGATTGCTATGGAAGTCGATTTTTCAAAGACAGTTGGGAGATAATAAGGAATGATTTGTGTGCTGCGGTGCTGTAGTTTTTTGAAAATGGTAACATGTTGAAGCTAATGAATAAACACAGTCATCACTCTCATACCTAAAAGCAACCATGCAGAGTCTGTTAGTGATTGCAGACCAATAGCCTGATATGGCGCCCCTTTTTCTTGCGAAATCGAGCTTTGACGTGTGACAACTCTTTTAAGGAAGTATTAAAATAGAAGAGTCGTCACATAACGGGTTTTAAGGTGCGTTAGGCTCCTATTATGAAAATAACTCTATTTTAACTAGTTTGCGTTATCAAAGATCGGGTAAGGGCTCGCATTACCTCGAAGAGAAGGTGTTAGGAACTCTTCGAGGTCCACAACTGTGGGTCCCGACCGAACTTAAGATTATGTGGATTAGGCTATGTGATAAAATAACAAAGAGAAAAATAAAAGTCGAAGAGTTTCATTATAACACAATGGGAATTGGTACCAAGCTTAAGGACTATAAGGATACGACTATAATGGCCTATATTAATGATTAAGTGTATAAAGGAAAATGGGGGTCCTAAGTTTTTTAGGCCAAAGGATCACCCCGTGTATCATAAATAACACTTCACAACTCCCTTTTGATAGGAGTTGCTCATATTATTCAGCGGGTACATACTATCATCTCCTGCTACCCGATTACTATGTTGAAGTTGTTTACCTAAAGCATTCTAATTCAGTTCTAAGTCGCGTCCTATGCGTACACTACCCGTCCCACGCCTATGGTCCAGGCTTTGGACCTAATTTGGGTGGTTCTAGACTTTACTTAGGCTGCTCAAAATGGTAAAAATTAAACAACATTCAAAACAGATAGGACTTCACGTAAAGACAATTAAGGCCCAAGTTAGCCTCCACACGTATCAACAATTGCACACGAGCAGATTTAAAATTATGGGCAGTTTCAAATTCGAGGTGTTGCTTTAAACCTATAGACATCAGTTTCTAAGTGACCACTCAGTTTAAGAAAGAAGTCTCAAGGCAGTGCTGCAATTCAGATTATTGCGATGACAGATTATAAAACCTATAGACATGATCCCTAAGTGATTTGCGCAAAGGAGCAGTGATAACCATCACGAAACTCAGAATTACTCTTGTTTGATCCTATTGGCATGCTTTCTAAATGAGTAGCATTATTTATTGTTAGGTTCTAATAATAGTTGGCAGATTTACCACTTATTCCTATAGGCATGTTATCTAGGTAATTAGAACAATTAAACAACATAAGCAGTCGATTAGTTAATCAGTTAAAGCCTTATAGACATGGTATCTAGATGGGGATTAGCAGAGCATAAATTAATATAACCCTATAGGCATGTTATCTAGTAAGTGCACTGCAATAGACATGGGAACAAGTAAGTATTTAAACTCATGCTTCTAATAATGGACAAGGTAAGTGAGTGTGTGATTCCCTATAGACATGGTTTCTACTAGTGTACAATACATGAAACAAAATAATGTATATGGCAAGTTGGACAGAATAACAAATAGATCACATAGACCCTATAGGCATGTTTTCTACCCTTTTAAGCAAGTATTAGAATATACCCATTTCTCCAATTTCACTAAATTCTCAATTGTTTATTTACAAATTATTACAGGCATAAATAATGAATAGAAGTATAAATATTACGCAAGGAACAACAGTAGGCCCAAAAGGAGATAACCTAGTACTGCCTAGGCCTTCAACAAGCTCATCTTCGCACCAGCAGTAAACCCAGACCCAAACTCGACTCAAGTATTAGAGTATACCAATTACAAGCTTCAAACTCATATGTAGACTTATACCAGGCAGAAGTGGAGGATTCACTTGCCAGTAGGGGCAAATGAACAACCTAACAAAACGACTACTCACTGAATTAGTTAAGAAAAACTCCGGGTCCTCACACTTAGGCAGCTATAAGCCAAAGGCACATAGATGGGATAACATTAAATTGGAAGGCACATGAGACATATGTGATGCAGGTTCATGATTGTATGTCAAAAAATTGTTTGAAGTGACAATATTGAGCAACATGAGCTAGCAAGCCACTCCACATAGATTTTTAAAGTAAAGCATGATTCAAGTCCAACCTAAAGTTTAAGTGACAATCTAGCATAATCATAGGCAGGAAGCAAGTAGAGTACAAATTTCACATAAAGGTTTTAACATGATAGTCTAATGAGAATATGGATACAAATAACATAATAATAGACTAGTGGTACAGTTTGGCCAACATATCATTTTGTTGAACAAATTTAACATGATGAGCATTGATCATAGCACAAAGATTCCAAAGAAACTTATTGTGATTAAAAGAATAGATCATCTATACATTAACATGACAAGAAGACATCAGGACTCCTGTCAGTCGATCATTAAGAGAAGAAGTGGAACATTTATCCTAGAAGTCTTAGGCAATGCTAAAGACTACATGATTGACAAGAAAGGAATAAAATCATCAAAGTTACACATAGCAGAGAAACATATTTAGGCTAGATATTAGGACAATGTTGTAACATGGGATGGTCAGGGATCAATTTGCAAGGTAATAATACATATAAGCGGTCCAGCAGAAAGAGACTTATTAAGGCAAATTCTAGGCAGGCATTAATTCCATTGGTGTCTCCGTACAAATGTTCAAAGTGAGGTATGAGAAAGGGTTCGATACTAAATGATCAATGTAAGAATTTAAGCATACATAAAAATGACAACATTAAACAACCATAACAGCCAAGAATTCTTCCAAATTAACTAAACATGAATGAACATATACAAATTTATACAAGTTCTGATGAAGAATTGCAGAATTCAAAGCAAGGTCGGTACAATATCATATTGGCTTAGAAAGGTCCACATAACATAGATATTCAGAAACATGAACACAAACATGGAAGAAATATAGTTGCGAGGGTTTGAACACTTACCAGTTTGCAGATTTAACAACAAATAAAAGAGAATCGCCAAGTTCCTGTAGTAATAAAAATAACAAAAACTCCAAATCCTAGTGCGTCAGAGTTCACATGAGGTTCGAACGAGTCCCGAGCAGTGCTCGCACTAGGGAGGTAGATAGAGAGGATTTTGTTGTCCTTGGCTTTCAGCCGGCCAAGCGCCGAAGTTTCAGAATAACTTAGAACAAGTGAGAGTGAGAGAACAACAATGAGTAAGGTTTGTCCCTAGGGGAACTTGTCACGACCCCAAATCCTATGTCGGCTGTGATGGCGCCTATCATGGAACTAGGCTAGCCAACCAATTTAGACTATTATAATATTTCATAGTTTCCCAAAATTAGTAGATTTTAAAACAGCAAAATGAGATGAACAATTTATACACTTCCCCAAAACCTGGAGTCAACTGTCATGAGCATCTAGGACTATGAATACAATTTTACAATAAGGTGACTTGCTACTACAAAAGCCTAAAGTACAAAAGACAAAACTATGAACTGAGGAAAGGAAATGAGGTGAGCTGGGGACGCTGAGCAGCTACCTCGATCCTCGAACAACTCCAAGCACGTCCAAAAATAAACTAGGGAGATGGTCCGGTACTTGGATCTGCACACAGAGGTGCAGGGAGTAACGTGAGTATGCCAACTCAGTAAGTAATCAAAGTAACTAAAAACTTGAATGTAGTGACGAGCATTTATAAATCATGTGAATCCATATAAAGAGTAACAGTGGGAAGAAATAAATCAAGTCAGGAATCTACATTCCGAATATTTCATAAAACTCCAGTTTCCATTTAAATATCGTATAAAAATATTTATCCAACATTATCATCAGAGGCTCAGTGTAAAGAAGAGTGAAAACGGTAGTTTCATAAACTATAAGCCCGCCGGGAACAATATCACTCGCAAATAAAGCCTCTCGGGCAAGCCTCTCAGTCACTCGTGACTCTACTATCAGTATCTCATGCTCACACTAAACACTCGTACTCGGCAAGTACCATGAATACACACAACTGCTGCGGCGGACAACCCGATCCAACACACACACACACACACACACACACACACACATATATATATATATACATACTGTTGCGGCGTGCAGCCAGATCCTTATAACATAGGTTGCGGCGTGCAGCCCGATCCCATATAATAGTCGACTGCGCCCACTGGGGGTGTACAGACTCTGGAGGGGCTCCTACAGCCCAAGCGCTATATTTGCTGCGGCGTGCAGCCTGATCCAATATGTACATTGATGCGGCATTCAGCCCGATCCATATATAATATATATATTGCTGTGGTGTGCAAGCCGATCCATATGTAATATATAACATATATATTGTTGCGGCGCGCAACCCTATCCATAACTATTCTTACATACTCGGCTCTCGGCCTCACTCAGTCTTCCTCACAAGCCACTCAGGCAATTCATCTCAACTCACGGGACTCAACCCAAAATACCTCTCAGAGTTTCAAAACAGTGCGATAATAGTGAAAATAACAACAAGTAGGAAAACATGACTGTGTTCATAATTGTTCTATCAGGATAGTGTGCGAATAGTGTAAAATTACCTCTGAGGGTTTAAACAGGTCGGCACAAGGCCCCAAACAAGGCTCACATCCCATAAACAAGTATAAATTTCTAAAATACAGGATATCGCAAGGTTTCAAATCGAATACGCGGCTTAATAGTCGCTATGGGACGGACCAAGTCACAATCCCTATCAGTGCACGCCCACACGCTCGTCACCTAGCATTTGCTTCACCTCATTTATCAAAACAATATAACACACTTGGGTTTCATACCCTCAGGTTTAGAGTTACAATCGTTACTTACCTCAAAACATCCCAAAAGCTACTCCATGCTCTTGCCCCTCAAATTGGCTCCCAACGATCCGAATCTAACCAAAACCAGATTAACATCATCAATATACGCTAAAGGAACAAAACCCAATCGAAAGCTATCAATTTTAAGCACAATTTCCGAAATTGTCCAAATCCGAGCCCCGGGCCCACGTCTCAGAATTCTATAAAATTTACATCACAAGAATCCTCATCCTCCCACGATTCTATACATACCAAGAACACCAAAATCGGACCACAATTGCCCACTCAAATCCTCAAAAGAAATTTCCAATTTTTTTCCTCCCATTTTCCCCAAATTTTCTACTTTAATTCCTCAATTTTCATGGTGAAAATAAAGACAAATTCATGAAATTAAACCACAAATTATTGAAGAACACTTACCACAAGAATCCCACTGAAAATCTCGTCCAAAATCTCCTTCCCCCGAGCTCTCTAATGGAAAAATGAGTTATGGCCAAGAACCCCCGAAATTAGAAGTTAAAAACTGCCTCCCCATGCCTCTTTCTTCATTGTGATCGTGGAAGCTCCCATGCGATTGCGAAGAACAAATCTGTTGCCCTATCAAATTACACTACGCGATCGCAGAAGCTCCCATACGATCGCATGCTAATCTCACGGAACGACCGGCCAGATCGTTACAAGTTAGGGATGGGTTTTTATAGTGCTCTATTAACAAAAATCAGAAAAGGAAAACATCAATCGAATCACAAAAAATAAGGAAAGAGTAGCATGCAAAATCGATTTTGAATCGGATTAGGAGAAAACCAGACAAACCCTAGTTGACAGAAAGCAAAGATTTGTAGAAGATCTTGGTGAATCGGACTCATATAGCCTTGCTATGAATTTATATAGACGAAATATTGTGTGGATCTTAACGAGCTGGTTTTCCTTGATTCGAAGATTTGTACTTGCCAAAAATAGAGCAAGTACTATGTAATACCATAGCATTGTAAGGAACAATGGGATAATCCATAAAAGGTAAGTGAATAATGGTAGGAATCCATGAATCAATCAGATTCAGAGAAGGTTGGTGAATGCGGCTAGGTTTATGAAGGAGGGAGGAGGAGTACGAGGGAAATGAGGAGGGAGTCTTAGGAAAATGAGGATTAGGGTTTGGGGTTGGGTAATTAAAAGTGGTAGGGTAATTGTGGGCTGCTGATTTTGAGAGATCAATGGCCAAGATTAAAAATCGAGTAGGGCGGGTTGGTTTAATAGGTTGCGATCGGGTTGAGTTAAAAGGGTCGTTTGGTTTGGGATTAAAGGAATTGGGCCATGGATTTGGGATTTCTAGGCCAATAATTTGGGTCTGTTTGGTCCGAAAATTAGCTCAAAATTGGGCGACGAATTAAATACAAGAAATACATCCAAAATAAATTATAAAAATGATTAGTAGATAATAAAAAATATTATTTATGCATTAAAATACTTTAAAATGATAGCTTAATACTACAAAAATATAAGAAATGCTATTTTAGTATAAATAATATAATAAATACGATCATGTGTAGAATATAGGTTGTTATTGCAAAATTACATAAATAGTTCAAAAATACAAATATAATTTTGTGAAATGAACTAAATTTTTTTTAAAACATACATGTGGGTGTAAATAATAAATTTGGATGATTAAGTCATCACAAAGATAATTTAAAGGAATAATTAGTAAATATCCAAGTAACTTAAATGCAAGAAAATTAATTTTAAAGCTCTAAAAATTATGAAAAATTATTAGAAAATGCTTGTATAAATCTTGTAAATTAAATAATGATGCAAAATGATATTTTGAAAGTATATATACTATTTGAAAAAGTGTGAGGGCAAAATTTAGTATCAACACCTGATGCAATACAATATACAAGGTAATCTCTAAGAAGTTGTGCAATAGACTCAAGGAGGTACTCACTACAATCATATCACACAATCAACGTGCATTTGTCACAAATAGAACCATTGTGCAAAGCATACTTATTTTCCAAGACCTAGTGAGATTATACAACTGGATGAACTCTACAAAAGCTGCCTAATCAAAATTAATATTAGGAAAGCCTATAAAACAGTTAAGTGGGAGTTTGTTCAAGAAATTCTATATGCCCTTATCTTCCCAGGGAGATTTATAAGATGGATAATGGCCTGCATCACTACAAAATAATACATACTGGCTCTAATGGAGGAATATATGAAAATATCATAGGCTTAGGGCTAAGAAAGGGGGATCCCATATCCCATTTATTGTTTTTCATATGCATGGAGTACCTCACAAGGATAATGAAGGTTATAGTTAGTCCGGAAGGATTCTACTATCCCACAATATGCAAAATCTTACAACTCAATCATTTATGCTTTGCTGATGATGACCTACTATTCAACAGAGGTGATTTTCACTCAGTCCTAATGATGCTTAGAGGCCTGAAAACTTTTTTGAACTCATCAGTACTCTATACTAATGCTTCTAAGTCTAATATCTTCAGTGCCAACATATACCTAGGAGTCCCAATATCAGCAAAGAAAATTTCATTAATTGACTGTGATGCATTGGTGTTGATACCCAATTTTATCTTCATATTTTATAAAATGTTTCTTATACTTTTAATATATTATTTTTGCACTATTACCCAATTTATAGGAGTCATATAAGTATTTTTGTAATTGTAAAGCTTTAAAAATGATTTTATTGCATTTAAATTATTCAAATATTTATTAATTATCCCTTCAAATTATTTTGGGGTGCCTTTTTCATCAAAATTAATTATTTGTACCCACATGCAATATGTTAATTTATTTTATATAGTTATATTTGTATTTTTATATCATTTTCAATAATAACCACTATTTTTCGACGATTGTCTTTATTATGCTATTTGGGTCAAAATAATATTTCCCTAGTTTTGCAATTATAATTTATTTTTTTAAAGTATTAGTTTCAAAAATTGCATTTTTATCATTTTATTAACCATATATAATTTATTTTATTTAATTTTCGTGTATTTTAATTATAGCCCAACAAGAGGTGCAAAAATTTGACCAAATAATCTCAAACCCCACGACCAAAGACCCCACGACCAAAGACCCCACATCCTTAGCCCAATGACCCTGGCCCAAACCAAACAACCAAGTGAGATCCGGTCAGAACCCATTTAAGTGACCTGCCCCACCTCACTTTTAATCTTAACGACACATAAACTATCCCTCTATTTTAAGTACCCAAGCCCCGAACCCTAATCTCATTCCCTAATAATCCACCACCCCAAACACTCTCATTCATCCTCCTTTATCTTCTCTAAAACCCTAGCCGTTGTCTCCCTTAATCCTCCCCAACCCTGACATTAATATGGAATCATTCCATGATTCCCTTACCTTATGTGCCCTGTCTCATTTTTACTTATATGATTACTTATTACTTGCCTATTTTTCGCAAGTACCAGGCTCCCAATAAGGGGAAAAAATATTCATTCATTTAAATCTAGATAATATTTCGTATGTATACATTTATAACAAGGCTATATAGGTCCGATTCACCAAGACCGTTAGCCAATCTTTGATTCTTGTCAAACTAGGGTTTGCTTGGATTTTTTCCTAATCCAATTCTAAATATATTTGCATGCTATTCTTTCCTTTATTATGTTTGATTGACTGTTTTCCTTGTTTGTTCGTTTAAACTTTACTACTATATAAACCCCTTCCCTAAATCCCCAAAACAGACCTAACTACTGTTATTCTCTCTCCCTCACTTACTCTACACTATTCTGAAACTCGGGATCTTGGCCGGCGAAAAGCCAAGTCCACCGGAATTTGATTGTTTGACCACACTCAGTGTGAGAATTGCCCGGGGTTCATTTGAGACCCTTGGGAACTCTGACACACTAGGAAGTTTGGGGTTTCTACTACTCTCTCTTTGCTACTGATAAGCAAGTTGCTGCTTGCATTTAGTTTTCTACCTTATTTGCTCGTTAATTCTACAGACTGGTAAGTATTGAGACTCTTGCTATCTTGTTCTCTCTTCCTTGTGTTCACGCTTTGTATGCTCATGTCATCCAGGCCTTTGTGAATCAATATGCTATTGTTTACCTCTATTTGAACACTTGTTTGCTTGCAATTATTTTGTACCCCTGTGCTTTTCTAGCATCTGAACTTGCTTGAACTTCAAGCTTAGATGCACGCCCATTATATATGTACAATTTTAATGATTTCTAACTACCTTAGGCCTGCTATTCTATTCTGGTCACCTAATGTTTGTCATGAGTCCCTTCTCAAGCCTTGCCTTGGATTCTTGCACTGCAAGTCTTAGGGGGTTATCTCTTGCCCAAAACTTGCTTGAGTGAACTTCTTTCTGATAAATCCTTTATGTATGATCTATTGTTTTCTCTTCTTTATGCCTACATGAACCTTATGTGCCAATTACTATCTCAGTATTTAGCCAAACATGTTGCTCTGTTGTTGAGAACTCTAATGTTGTGTTTGTTCAATCGTGCACTCTTTAGTATTGCCTAAAACTTCTAGTTGGATGTCATATACTTAGCTTCTTCTATTATGCATAGTAAACTGGCATAAGCCTTGGAGTGTGCTTGTTCTATTAACCTTAAGTTAATATGTTTTCCTACCATGAGTTCTTTTTATGTTGGAATCTTTGTGTTATACTCAGCATGTTAGGCAAACATGCTGCTTATTGACTGTTGTAGATCATGGCTACAAGCCTGTTTGTTATGTGTATTAGAATCTCATGTGAAAATTGCTATTCCCCTGCCTATGGCTCTATCACACTTTCATGATTAAGACTTTTACGTCTAAAGTCTCTTTTAGACTAATCCTAGATCATGCTTTAGTTTCGAATTATTTTTCTTGAAAACTTAGCATGCTTATCTTGTATATGTCTTGTATGCTTACCCTGTTAACCCAAGTGATATTCCTCCTCCACTCTCTTAATGTTGTGTTTATGTTCAGCATGCTACACTCTTTCCCCTGGTGAATAATTGCTCAATCATTAACCTATGTTGTTTGTTTTCCATGTCAAACTTACCATGTTACAACTGAGCTTCACTGATTCTCCTAGTTTTCATGTTCAAGTCCCTTGTTTGACCAATCCTATCACTCTAGCTTCTAGAATGTAAGTAACAATATGCTTTATCTGAATTCTGCCAATATGCTTTATGTGAATTCTGCCAGTATGTCATAGAATCCTGTCCCAATGGGGAATTGCTGTTAGTAGGCTTCAGAGCTGTTTAATTGATCATCATGTGTGGTTCCTTAACTTATGTGGTTAAGTGTTAATCTGCAATTGTTGGGTAAGTGAGTCATTCTTTTGGGCTTAATATGGGTCCATGTGTGAGTTAGAGCTGTGCAATTTGATATACATTAATGTTTGGAGTGTACTTAGATCTGGTCTGCTATTTGTGTGGAGAAAGAGCCTGTTGAAGTCCCAGGCGTCAATGAGTTATTTTCCTTTGGGTTTTCTTTGTTTATTTGTCACGACCCAAATTTTCAACCCACGGGATCGTGATATTGCCTAACACCATACTTGCTAGGCAAGCCAATGTTAGAAATTTAATTAACCTTTTTCCTTTGGATATTTACGTAAACATGATGAAACAATTTTAAAAAAAATGAATACTAATAAAGGCCAATAATAAGCCGAACCACGAACTATGTATATAACTAGAAACTACCCTAGGGTCTGGTGTCACAATTCATGAACTACTAAGGAATACTACAAATATTTGGCTGAAAGAAAACATATGTCTGTTTTGAATGAAGTAAAACAGTAAATAACTAATGAAGAGAAGACTCCAGGAATCTGCGGATGCCAACAGATCTACTTCGTGTCTCCAAACGAAAATGCTCAGCTACTAAGATCTCCTAACACTGGCCGATACCTGGATCTGCACAAAAGAGTACATAGTGTAGTATCAGTACAATCGACCCCATGTACTGAGTAAGTGCCGAGCCTAACCTCGGCGAAGTAGTGACGAGGCTACGGAGGGGCGTTAATAATATGACTTGTGAACAATATATATAATAAAGCAAGAAAGAAATAATAATAACAAAATCGATAACCAGTAACTTGCAACAATAAATAAAAGAAACAACTCTAATAACTCTTTTAAGATATCAAGTATAATCGACTCCTCAAAATTTCCAAATTTCAATTTAAATCACAATAAAAATCAGAGTATGAAAACCTTTTTTAATAAAATTGGAGTTTTCTAAATCCTTATTTTCAAAAATCAGTAAAATTATAAATATTCACCCTTATCGCTCCTTGTTGCGGCGCACAACCCGCTCCCACCTGTCCACCCTTATTGCTTCTCCCTATATATATCACCCTATTTCTCATGTTGCGATGTGAAACCCGATCCCACCTGTCTACCCTTACCACTCCTTGTTGCGGCGTATAACTCGCTCCCACCAGACATATCATATCAATTTATTTATAAAAACTTTCACAGTTCAGGCCAAGCCTTTTACAATATTTTTATATCAACAATTGTAAACAGAAGCTGTAAAACTCATAAACTTCATCAATTATCATTTCATAACGAAGTCAACCGGAATTTATATACATATTGTAACATTGACAACCAGCTTAATCCTTATGTAATATAACAAAATCAAGAGAACAGCCAACACTTCCAAATTACTTGAACAATGCTTAACAATGAATCAAAACATATAAACCTCAATGATCATGAAACAATTAAGCCCGGAAGCAAATAAATGGGAAACCGTGGAAGGATCATGTTTAATAGACAATTTGGTGGTGCATAGATACTCGTCACCTCACCTATACACTAAACACATGCGAATCCACATAGCATTTAAGTTGGAGGATTCCTATTCCCTCGAGCCAAGGTTAAACCAAACACTTACCTCAAATTCGCAGGCCACTCACAACTCAATTACCGCTTTTCCTTTCGAATTTTTCTCTAACCCGCTCGAATCTAATCATAATTAGCTCAATATCATTAATTAAGGCTAAAGAAAGTAACCTTACTGAAAACTTATGATTTTCCTAAGTTTTCTCAAAAAAAGTTAAAACCCGACCCCGGGCCCGCTTGGTCCAAACTCAGGATTCGGACCAAATTACGTTTACCCATTCACCCAAGCCCGAATAAGCAATTAGTTTCGAAATACGACCCCAATTTGAGGTCAAAATTCGATTGTTACAAAATTCCCTAATTCTATCCAAATCCTCAATTTTTACCATGAAAACTCTTGATTTTTGATTGAAAAGTAATGAAAAACATTGGGTAATTGAAAGAGAAGAGTTAATGAACACTTACCTATGATTTTGGAAGAAAAAGCCTTGAGAAAATCACCCTAGGTCTTCTACCCTTGTGAAAAATAAGAAGAAAAAGGGTTGGAGTTCTAATTAATATGAACTCACTGCCCGACCCTCGCACCCGCGCTTGCGCACGTGCGGGAAATCTTCCGCTTCTGCGGAATGGAGCTGGGCATCTTGGGGTCGCACCTGCAGTTACATTACCACTTTTGCGGTCGCGCACCTGCGCATAAGAGTCCGCACCTGCGGACGTAAGGGAGCCTAGGCTTGGTCGCACCTGCGACTTCCGCTTGCACCTGTGGCTCAAGGCTCGCAGGTGCGGGCACACCAGCACAACTATGACACCAGATTTTACAAGTTCAAAACATCCCGAAGCCTACTCGAAACTCACCCGAGCCCTCGGGTCTCTAAACCAAATATGAACGCAAGTCTAAAAACATCATACGGACTTGCTCGTGCGATCAAATCATGAAAATAACATCTAAAACTACGAATTTAACCTCAAAACTCATGATTTTTCTCAAGAACACTTCGATTTCACTATTTCTCAATCAGACGTTCGAATCACGTCAAATAAATTCCGATTCTCACCAAATTTCACAGATAAGACTTAAACATCATAAAAAACCTGTATCGGGCTCTGGAACCAAAATACGGGCCCGATACCAATGATTTCAAATATTAATTCATTTTTTCATTTCATTAAAAATCCAGCAAAATAATTTCTTTCAAAAATTAATTTCTAAGGCTAGGGACCTCGGAATCTAATTCCGAGCATACGCCCAGGTCCCATATTTTACTGCGGACCTCTCGGGATCATCGGAATACGGATCCGGGTCCGTTAACTCAAAATGTTGAACCAAGTCAACTAAAACCAAATTTTAAATTCCAAAAATTATTATTTTTCATATTTTCACATAAAAGCTTTCCGGGTTCACGCCCAGACTGTGCATGCAAATCGAGGTAGATAAAATTATCTTTTTAAGGCTAATGAGCCTGGAATAGAGTATTAATTTATAAAATGACCCCTTGGCTCATCACATTATTGGTCCTAAATTCATCTCAGTTTGTAGTATTTGAACCTATATTCTTTTATTCTGGGCCTGCAATAATTTGTAAAAATCAATTAGGTAATTAGTGAAATTGGGGGACGGGGATGTTCTATTTTTTGCATGAAAGAATAGAAAACATGTCTATAGGTTAAATTTATTTATTTGCTATTTATCTTTGCCATGTGCTGATTTGTTTGTCTATTCACCTAGAAAGCATGACTTCAGGATAATATAATGACTTGCAACGTTAGAAAGCATGCCTATAGGAATTAAAACAAGACTTGTTGACTGCTCATTGTCACACTAGATACCATGCCTATAAGACCTCAATACGTTTAATTAAAATTGTTGCTAATACTATTCTCAGCCTACTGCTGCTTAGATAACATACCTATAGGGATGAATAAAACAAGTGTATGTTCTCAATAACTTTGCTTCCCGGATATTATTGTCTAGATATCATGCCTATATAATGTTACTGCTCATTTTGAAATCAAGTCTATAGGATCAAAGGTGAATACCTATGCGCTTTCGATGTTCTTAGTTCCCGTTCACAAGTCGCCTAGAGATCATTCCCATAGGGTCTTAATAAGTCATGTTTTAAAACCAGCAGTTTGTAAGATTATATTTGAACTCTTGAATCGCTCAATCACATATAAATCATGCTTCTAGGTCTTGCGTCATTCGATATACTTCGTTTTCAAATCTTTCCATCTACAGCTGCTTACTTAGCAATTTGGAACATTGTTAGCATGATCTTATAACTATTTGGGTGCATTCGTGTCTATGTGAGGAGGACAATTTGAGCCCTTAATTGTTAACTATGTGCAGTCCTAATTTTTTTGATTGTGGGCCTACCTTTATCATTTTTGAGCATCCTGAGAGATTTTTAGAACGACCAAAGTAGTAGGTCCAAATTCTAGTGGACCATAGGTGTCACACCCCGTAAATTTGGCTTAGGTATGGATGTGTTAAATGAGTAGTGTTGTTACATTTTAGACATGTGAAGTTCTATTATTATGAGTATGGGTGGAAATAGTTATTTTAGAATCAAGACGAAGAGTGAGGTATACAAGATTCGATAAAATCTGCGAAGTTTACAAAAGGTCAGTCTTGCAGGAGGTTTAATGAAAAACATGTAAGGTATTTGGGAAAATGCAAAACATGAAAATGTATGCCTTTGAAAGAGCTTCCCAACGATATATTGTGGAACCCAAACATATTTATGTGCAAAAGGTTATGTGTGTTTTACATAACAATGTACAATATAAGCGCCCCGAGCGCGGCCGCGCACGTGTGGCAGTGTTCCTGCCATTTTACGTGGTCAGGTGCGTGGTCAGGCCTACAGGTGCACAGGGGTGCACTTGGAGAGTCAGTTTTAAAACCCTACTTGGTCCCCCACATCCCCAAAACATAAAACTTGCTCTAGAAAGGAAAGTTCTCAAAAACCTAACTCCTTAAGGGTTCCTCCACCACCCAAGGTAAGTTCTAATTGTGATTCTAAGTTAATTTTAATTTCCCAACATCTTATTAACATGGTTAAACCCTCCATATCATTAGATATTCGATTGGGACATCATTGTTGAGAGAAGGAACCATAGAACTCGAATTTAAGGGGATTGAACTTCAAAGAGGTAATTTCTTCACCCTCTAATTGATTCTAGCATTGATTTAATGATTATAGACCCTAGTTCTTGAGATCTGAGTTGATGAGTTTGATAGAAAATTATGAACGGGTATAGGTTTGGTGTGTTGATCGTTGATTATTTGTTAAGGGTGTTGTTTACCTTTTGGGTGATAAAGAATAATGTTGATTATAACCATTTATGTCACGACCCAAATTCCCCCAACCTTAGGGATTGTGATGGCGCCTAACACCACACTTTCTAGGCAAGCCAATGTTAGAGTTCGCTCAACTATTTTTTTTAATTAATCATTTAAACCGGATAGAACAGTTTTAAATTAAACTCGATCTAATGGCTTTCAATAACTAATTCCAAATATAAAATAAATAAACAATAAATTAAGCAAGCCACGAACTAATTAAATAAATCTAGAACTACCCCAGAGTCTGGTGTCATAATTCACGAACTACTAAAGAATACTACAAAACTGGGCTGAAAGAAATAGTGTAACTTTTCTGAATATACTAAAACAATGATATAAAAATAGGAGAAGACTCCTGGATCTGCGAACGACGGCATATATACCTCGTGTCTCCGAACGAATAGATGGTTGCTCTAAAAATCTCTATTGCTGGCTAGTACCTGGATCTGCACAAAAGAGTGAAGAGTGTAGTATCAGTACAACTGACCCCATGTACTGAGTAAGTGCCGAGCCTAACCTCGACGAAGTAGTGATGAGGCTACGGCGGGGCTTTAGCAATATAACTTGTGACAATAATATATGAAGGAAGAAGGAAATCTAAGCAAATAATTAAATACTGCAACGATAATAAAATAACTCAACTGCCTTTTCCAGGTCTCAGCTATAACCAGTTCTCAAAAATATTTCCAAGTTTTCAAACTTTAACTTTAAATAAAAGTAGTACCAAAAATGTGAAGAATAGTAAAATAAACATTTAAGCTTTTCAAATCTTTATTTTCTTTGAAATTCAGTAAAGATATAAATGTCCTCCCTTATCGCTCCTTGTTGCGGCGTGCAACCTCGCTCCCACCTGTCCACCCTTATTGCTCCTCCCTAAATATATCACCCTTATTACTCCTATTGCGGCGTGCAACCCGCTCCCACCAGACATATCATATCAATTTATTCATAATTTCACAATTCAAGTCAAAACCTTTCACAATATTTGTGTCTCGACAATTGTAAACAGAACAAGTTTCACTTAAAATAACAGTAAAAGTAGAATATGAAATAATGACAATAAAATAATGAGTGTTCCAACCTTTATGTTATGAACAGTAAAACATGCATATTCTCCCTTACCATTGTCTTGTTGCGACGTGCAACCTGATCCCACCTATTCACAATATCACAATCAATTTGTTCACCCGTATCACAATCAATTATCCACCTTTATCACATCCCCCTTATCACAATCAATTTTGTTTATTCATAAAAAACTTTCACAGTTCAGGCCAAGCCTTTCACAACACCTTTATTTTAACAATTGCAAAACAGAAAATAGTATAGCTCGTAAGCTTCAACCAATATCACTTTACAATAAAACCAACCAGAATATATGTAAACATTGTAACGCTGTCAACCCAGCTCAATCTTTACGTACTATGATAGAATCAAGAGAACAGCCAACACTTTTAACACACTTGCAACAACAATTGGCAATAATCGATTGAAATTAAATAACCACGTAAACCTCAACAGTCCTAAGACAGTTAAACTGCAATGCTCATAACTTCCTCAATATTATCAAAAATGAAAGCAACAGGAACATAAATATATATGTGCCTCGTAGAAACAATGCCAAAGTACTCAACACTTTTGTACCACAAGGGAACCAAATAAACAACCAATACCCTTTCTAAAATAACCACAACAATATTTAACAACAACGGAATAAGACCAAGTAATCATAGAAACAATAATGAATATGGAACAATTAAGCCAGGAATCAATTAACTTGGGAACGGGGAAGAGATCATCTTTAACAGACTATTTGGTGGCGTATAGATACTCGTCACCTCACCTATACACCACACACATGTATTTCACATAGCAAATAAGTGGGGACACCTATTCCCTCAAGTCAAAGTTAGACCAAACACTTACCTCAAATTCGCAGGCCACTCACTGCTCAATTATAGTTTTCCCTTTGAATTCACCTCCAATACACTCGAATCTAATCACAATTTACTTAATATCATTAATTAATCCTAAAGGAACTAACTTTACTGAAAATTATAATTTTTCCTAAGTTTTCTCAAAAAAGTAAAAACCCGACCCCGACCCGCTTGGTCTAAACTCGGGGTTCGGACCAAATTACGTTTACCCATTTACCCACGAACCCAAATATATAATTAGTTTCAAAATCCGACCTCAATTCGAGGTAAAGATTCGATTTTTACAAAATTCCCTAATTCTACCCAAACCCTCAATTTTTACCATGAAAATTCTTAGTTTTTGATTTAAAAGTGATGAAAAACAATGAGTAATTGAAAGAGTAAAGTTTAGAATTGATAAACAATGACTTGGGGGTGATATTTGGTGAAGAAATTTCTTCCTAGGACTGTGGGGTTCGATGATTTGAAGAAGAAAAAGTCTGTCCGTTATATATATATTTTTCTATCAGCTATTCTGCGTCGTTTCTCATGCCAAACGATCCCGAAACTCGATTTTTATGTCTTCAATAGATTCTTTGTCAAAATTCTAGTCAAGTTAGGTTTTTGAATCATTCAATTTGACCTTATATTGAAGGAGATATGTAGGTTTTAATATTCGCAAATAGTGCTGATTTTTAATACGCCGGCAATGTCAATTTCGTAATTAACCTGAAAAAGCTGGCAACCTTAGTAAAATGACCATAAAATCCTCATACGATGTCTAAATTCGATGATTCTTTTTTCTACGGGTCCGTTATTACGGTACAGATCTAATACTTCATTCAAAATAGAAATCGAGCTCATTTATTCAATATGATATCATTTATGCTTGAAGAAATGACGTTGAAGCATAAGGAAGAACGAGCACAACACAACCCAAACCTATTTGAAACTCACCCGAGCCCTCGAGGCTCTAAACAAAATATGAAATCTAGTCTAAAAGCATCATACAGACTTGCTCGTGCGATCAAATCATGAAAATAACATGTAAAACTATGAATTAAACCTCAAAACTCATTATTTTTCTCAAGAACACTTAAAGTTCATTATTTATCAACCGGTCGTCCGAATCACGTCAAATAAATTCCGATTCTCACCAAATTTCGCAGACAAGGCTTAAATATCAAAACAAACCTGTATCGAGATCCGGAACCAAAATACGGGCCCGATACCAACGGTTTCAAAGGTTAATTTATTTCTTTATTTCATTAATAATTCAGCAAAAATAATTTCTTTCAAAAATTGATTTCTAAGGCTTGGGACCTCGGAATTCATTTACAGGCATACTCCCGAGTCCCATATTTTACTATAGATCTCCGGGGATTGTCGGAACACAGATCCGGGTCCGTTTACTCAAAATGTTGACCAAAGTCAACTATAATCAAATTTAAATTCTAGAAATCACTATTTCTCATATTTTCACATAAAAGCTTTTCGATTTCACGCCCGGAATGTACACGCAAATCGAGGTATTTAAAATTAGTCTTTTTATGGTTATTAAGCATAGAACATAGTCTAAATTCATAAAATGACCCCTTGGGTTATCACAATCTCTACCTCTAAAATTGACGAACAAGTGTGGATATCTACTTTGCATGTCCGACTCGGACTCCCAAGTAGCTGCCTCAACGGGCTGGCCTCTCTACTGCACTCGAACTGAAGGATAACTCTTAGATCTCAACTGATAAACCTGCTGGTCTAAAATGGCTACCGACTCCTACTCATAAGTCAAGTCTTTGTACAATTGGACAGAGATGAAATCTAACACGTGGGACGGGTCACCATGATATTTCCGGAGCATAGACACGTGGAATAACGGATGAACTGAGGATAACCCTGGAGGCAATGCAAGTTTATAAGCTACCTCTCCCACTCTATCAAGAATCTCAAATGGCCCGATATACTTAGGGCTCAACTTACCCTTCTTCCGAAATCTCATAACACCCTTCATGGGCGACACACTAAGCAATACTCTCTTTCCAACCATGAATGCCATATCATCATAACTCTTTTGCCTAGACTGAGCTGCACGAAGTCTCTCTTGAATAATCTTGACCTTATCTAAGGCCTCCTAAACTAAGTTTGTACCCAACAACCGAGCCTCTCCCGGCTCAAACCATCCAACTGGCGATCTGCACCGTCTACCATATAACGCCTCATAAGGAGCCATCTGAATGCTCGACTGATAATTATTATTATAAGCAAACCCTGCTAATGGCAAGAACTGATCCCACAAACCTTCGAAGTCAATAACATAAGTGCGGAGTATATCCTCCAATATCTGAATGGCACGCTCGGACTACCTGTCAGTCTGAGGGTGAAATGTTGTACTCAACTCCACTCAGGTATCCAACTCATGCTGAACTGCCCTCCAAAAGTGCGAAGTAAAATGCGTATCCCGATCAGAAATGATAGACACGGGCACACCATGAAGGCGAACTATCCCTCGAATATATAACTCAACCAACTGCTCTGAAGTATAAGTACTTGCCATAGAAATGAAATGTGCTGATTTAGTCAGCCTATCCACAATAACCCAGACCGCATAAAATTTCCTCTGAGTCCGTGGGAGCCTAACAACGAGTCCATAGTGATACGCTCCCGCTTCCACTCAAGAATCTCTATCTGCTCAAGCAAACCATCGGGTCTCTGATGCTCATACTTTACCTACTGACAACTTAAGCAACGAGCCACATACGCAACAATGTCCTTTTTCATCCTTCTCCATCAATAATGCTGCCTCAAGTTTTGGTACATTTTGGCTGCATCGGGTGAGTCGAATACTTAGAACTGTGAGCATCCTCAAGGATCAACTCACGAAGGCCATCAACATTAGGCACACATAACCAACCCTGCATCCTAAAAAACCATCATCTTCAACTATAAACTGCGTGGAACCACCGTGCCGAACTGTGTCCCTAAGGACCATCAAATATGGGTCATCATCCTGCCGCTCCCGGATACGCTCAATTAGAGAAGACCGAGCGACCATACAAGCTAGAACACTGCTGGGGGAAACATCCAACCTCACGAACTGATTAGCCAACATCTAAATGTCTGAAGCTAATGGTCTCTCACCAACTGGAATATACGCAAGGCTGCCCATACTCACCGCCTCTATTTTCTTAATGGTTGTTCATAGCCAATTACAGAATTATCAAACAGCTTCACGTTTGCAATAATCTTCTTTCAAACAGATGCACGTTCGCAATAATCTTCTTTCAACAGGCTGGGTCTCCACCTCTAGGAATCTGATCTCTACTTTCGACATTCCGACTCCTTTTTTCCTAGCTGTTCATGTGAGGTTAGTTATAAATGCAATGGGGCACGTAGCCTGAGTGTTTTGATGAAATATGACTCTCCAAAGTCTAGGACAATTTCTATCACTCGCCGAAATGAAGTATCAACCAGCCCTGAGTCGTGAAAATTTTTTACAATCATATTTGAGTCCTTTGATGAGTCTGTGAACTTGCTCTCTGGCTATATGAACCGAAGTAGGAGTATGACGGGCTGACTTATCGAACCTGATGGCATATTCTGACACCGTCATATGACCTGACGCAACCGTTCAAACCTTATGCGCCACGTATTATAGAGAGCCCGAGAAACAAATCTCAAAAGCATTTATGAGAACTGAGTCAAGTAGTTGATATTGCACTGGCTGGTCGTCCTCTTCGTAGGATTGCCTCAACCACCGGCGACCAATTTCTTCTTTACCATGTTGACTCAACACCGCTGAGCTACCCCACTTATTCATATACCCTTCGTTATTCTTTTGGGGTATTTCCCATCGCTATTGACATATAATGATCACAAAACTAGAGCTCTATACCGATAAATCTTGGCACGAACCATGTAGTCTAGAAGCTTGTTAATCATTGTACTCCCTATGGAGCACCCCAAAATCCGTAACCGTGACTTCTGCGCTGAGTAGACCTTCTTTAGATTTAAAGTTGTTTGGATAACTCCTTTGGTACTGAGGTATATGGTTATTAAAGAGGCAGACATACTGCAAGCCCCAGCTTTATCTCTTGAAAAATCTCAGGCCTTATACATTCCAAGCCAAAACCGATATAACACATGACCCCGCAATCTATTCCTTGACGGTGGAGTCCCCCACTTGGTACAAATTCCTAGGTCACAACGTTTGATAATACACAATGTTAAACTTCACAGCTCATATAAATCAACCCTGTTGTCTTCAACTTATTCCCATGTTATGCAATACTGAAGTATCTATAAATCCTTATGGAATCTGAATTAGTCCAACATGTACCGACTGAGTTTGAACCTCCGCTTCTAGATCCACTTGATATTGTACAATGGTGTCAAGGTTCGAGCTCTAGACTGATCTCCGCTTCTATCTCTTCCACTAATCTTAGCTGTCATTGGGGATTCACCTCTTGTCCGGTTGTAGATGCTTTGCGTGTTGTCGAGATTTGTCAGAGGACAAGAATAGGCAATTTCAATCATCAATGGTATAATAAATTCGCATGTTGGAGTAGAATAGAAGTGAAATTGTTCCAAACTTCATAGCCTCTGAGAGATAAATACAGACGTCTCTGTACCGATCCTTCAGACTCTACCAAGTTTGTTCGTGAATTGTGAGACCTAGGCAACCTAGTGCTTTGATACCAACTTGTCACGACCCAAATTCCCCCAACCTTAGGGATCGTGATGGCGTCTAACACCACACTTGCTAGGCAATCCAATGTTAGAGTTCTCTCAACTATTTTCGTTAATTAATCATTTAAACTGGATAGAAAAATTTTAAATTAAACTCGATCTAATGGCTTTCAATAAATAATTTCAAATATAAAATAAATAAACAATAAATTAAGCGAGCCACGAACTAATTAAATAAATCTAGAACTATCCCAGAGTCTGGTGTCACAATTCACGAACTACTAAAGAATACTACAAATACTAGGCTGAAAGAAATAGTGTAACTGTTCTGAATATAATAAAACATTGTTATAAAAATAGGAGAAGACTCTCGGGATCTGTGAACGCCGGCAGATATACCTCGTGTCTCCGAATGAATAGATGACTGCTCTATTTATTTTTTCAACCCACTCCCACCTGTCCACCCTTATTGCTCCTCCCTAAATATATCACCCTTATTACTCCTGTTGCGGCGTGAAACCCGATCCCACCTGTCCACCCTTATCACTCCTTGTTGTTGGGTGCAACCCGCTCTCACCAGACATATCATGTCAATTTATTCATATTTTCACAATTCAAGTCAAAGCCTTTCACAATATTTGTGTCTCGACAATTGTAAACAGAATAAGTTTCACTTTAAATAACAGTAAAAGCAGAATATGAAATAATGACAATAAAACAATGAGTGTTACAACCTTTATTTTATGAACTGTAAAACATGCATATTCTCTCTTATCATTGTCTTGTTGCGGCGTGCAACCTGATCCCACCTATTCACAATACCACAATCAATTTGTTCACAATTATCACAATCAATTATCCACCCTTATCACAGCCCCCTTATCACAACCCCCTTATCACAATCACTTTTGTTTATTCATCAAAAACTTTCACAGTTCAGGCCAAGCCTTTCACAACACCTTTATTTCAACAATTGCAAACAGAAAATAGTATAGCTCGTAAGCTTCAACCAATATCATTTTACCATAAAACCAACCAGAATATATGTAAATACTGTAACGCTGTCAACCTAGCTCAATCTTTATGTACTATGATAGAATCAAGAGAACAACCAACACTTTTAACACACTTGCAACAACAATTGGAAATAATCAATTGAATCAACTAGCCATGTAAACCTAAACAGTCCTAAGACAGTTAATCTGCAATACTCATAACTTCCTCAATATTATCAAAAATGAAAGAAACAGGAACATAAATTTATATGTGCCTTGTAGAAACAATGCCAAACTACTCAACCGTTTTGTACCACAAGGGAACCAAATAAACAACCAATACTCTTTCCAAAATAACCACAACAATATTTAACAACAACGGAATAAGGCCAAGTAATCGTAGAAACAATAATGAACACGGAATAATTAAGCTAGGAATCAATTAACTTGGAAACGGGGAAGGGATCATGTTTAACAGACTATTTGGTGGTGCATAGATTCTCGTCACCTCACATATACACCACAGACATGTATTTTACATAGCAAACAAGTGGGGATTCCTATTCCCTCAAGTCAAAGTTAGACTAAACACTTACCTCAAATTCGCAGGTCACTCACTGCTCAATTATAACTTTTCCTTTTGAATTCACCTCCAATACACTCGAATCTAACCATAAATAACTTAGTATCATTAATTAATGCTAAAGTAACTAACTTTACTGAAAATTATAATTTTTTCTAAGTTTTCTCAAAAAAAGTATAAACCCGACCCTTGGCCCGCTTGGTCTTAACTCAGGGTTCGGACCAAATTACGTTTACCCATTCATCCACGAACAAAAATATACAATTAGTTTCAAAATCAGACCTCAATTCGAGGTAAAGATTCGAATTTTACAAAATTCCCTAATTCTACCTAAATCCTCAATTTTTACTATGAAAATTCTTAGTTTTTGATTTAAAAGTGATGAAAAACAATGAGTAATTGAAAGAGTAATGTTTAGAATTGATTACCTATGAACTGGGGGTGATATTTGGTGAAAATATTCGTTCCTAGGACTGTGGGGTTCGAAAATTTGAAGAAGAAGAAGTCTGCCCGTTTTATATATATTTTTCTGCCAGCTATTCTGCCTCGTTTCTCGTACCAAATTATCCCGAAACTCGATTTTTATGTCTTCAATGGATTCCTTGTGGAATTCTAGTCAAGTTAGGCTTTTGAATCACTCAATTTGACCTTATAATCACTCAATTCATTTCCGGGCATACGCCCGAGTCCCATATTTTACTGCGGACCTCCCGAGATCATCAGAACACAAATCCGGGTCCGTTTAGTCAAAATGTTGACCAAAGTCAACTATAATCAAATTTAAATTCTAGAAATCACTATTTCTCATATTTTCACAAAAAAGATTTCTGGTTTCACGCCCGGACTGTGCATGCAAATCAAGGTATTTAAAATTAGTCTTTTTATGGCTATTAAGCATATAACAGAGTCTAAATTCATAAAATGACCCCTTGGGTTATTACAATTTAAGACTTTAGAATTTATCTAGGAGCAAGAGAATGGGTTATTGGATGTAGAAACACCATTAATAAGGGCTATGAAGCTTTATGCCTCCAAGTGTTTGATAAAATGCCTAAGTGACCAAAACATGACTATTGTGGCTAATTTGGAATCCCTTTGACTTGTATTGATATAGATTAAATTTGAAAGGGCTGGCGAATGTTGTATTACGCTCAAAAGCAGGAAGTTAAGGTATGTGAGGCTAACTCTCTATATTTTTTAATGATTCTCCCTACACTATGTTTCTTTTACCACGTTACCAATTGCCTTAGAAATATAGTTAAGCCAAGTTCCTTGAATAGTTGCAGAACTTCTATTCTATAGCTTCGCAACTCGTTCATGACTTTTATTCTAAACGTTGTGAAATTGGTACGTAATCAATATAGACTTGGGTTGATGCCCATGAGTCTCAGTCTAGATTACTCAGCATGTCATAAACTGTCACGACCCAAAATCCCACACGGGTCGTGATGGCGCCCAACGCCGGGGTCAGGCAAGCCAACGGTTGCTTACTAGTGAAGTTTTCCTTATTATCATACCAACCCCACATGTTTCCCAAAGTTTTACACTTAACTTATTTAAAATAGAAGTAGAAGCATATATCAATTTAAATACATATAGCCAAAGTGATCTGATCCAATACATACATACATACATACATACATACATACATACATACATACATACATACATACATATATATATATATAAAGTCCCAAAATAGAATCTACTAAGTGCGTGTCAGGAACTAGTGTCACAAGTCAATGGGCGACTAGTAGGATATACAAAAGAAGATACAAAAGGTACTGCTGTCTGAAAGGATATAGACAGGAATAAACAAAAGCTAACTCCATAGCATAGCTGGGAATCGCCAAGGGAGGCAGCTCACCGGAGATTCAGGTCCGGAATCTGTCAAGCTCCAGTCGGATAACTAGAAACACTACTAAAAAATGGCCAATTTTCGACCAAAATTTCCGACGGAAAAAATTAGTCGGAAATTTCCGACGTAATCGGTCGGAATATGCATAAAAATATCTTTTTAAATTTTTAATAATAGTTATGACTAATATTCCGTCCATGTCCATCGCAAATTTTGGCGGAAAATTCCGCGTTACTGTTAGCGACCAATGTGGTCGGAAATAATTTTAAAAAAAGAAATAAATAAAAATCATTAGCGACCGATTCGGTCGGAAATGTTTAGTAAAATAGGATAACTACTTTTGACAAAATTACCGACCAAATTGGAAACCCTAGCGATGCTCCTTTTCTTTTCCTTTCCCCCTTTTCTTCCTTCTCTGTTCTCTCTCACTCAAACTTCCCCCACCCAAACCCGCCACTTCCATCAACGAGCAATAGTCGTCGGCGCCACTACTGGTCCGTCAAGACCCTCCACTGCCCAGGTAAGTTTCCCTCTCCCTCTCTCTTTCAATCTTCTTTACATTTTCGAGAAGTACAGTTGTTTTCTCCGACCTCAAAAACTCAAGTAGGAGTTTACCTTTACCTAATTCTAGGATTCTCCATATTCAGTTGTTGCTAATTATCAGTTAATTTTTAGGTAACAAACACCAGAATCAATTCTTGGACCGTAAATTTAACATATGATATGCACAAACATATAATCAAAGTCTTCTGGCAAAATAAGCACACAAAACTGCTATGGCCAAAGAAATAGTTACTGTATATATGAAGAGGGTCTCACCAAGACTAAGAAAATGGAGAAGCATAATGTAATTTATAATATAAACCAAAAATAATAATAAGCGAAAAATAATTGCTGCTGAAGAGTGTTATACGTCTATCAGTATATTTTTCGATTATCAAAAATAACATTAACCGTTGTTACAATGCTCCCCAATTATGTTCCATATGCAATAAGACAATATAAATTAAATAGGAAGGTTTTTACTTTTTTTGAAAGCTAGGTAGAGCATGTGGAGAGCCATATATTGGTACTTTCTAGAATAAAAGAATTTATCTTTGAAGTAAATAATACTGAGATTTTCTTACATAAAGTTTGGTGCTTTTTTCATTTGGATGAGAGTTGATCTTGGAGCTGAGTGTTAATTTTCGAAGATGTGTGTTTTGTTTTAAATTAACTAGTAAATTCTTTATATTATAATTATAGGTTGTTAATTAATTTAGGAAATCTTGAAGGGATTTGTACTCTAATGATTAAAATTGAATAAAAAGATTGAACTTTTTAACTCCAAGAAAGCTCAAGTTGGTTCCTGTATTATTTTAAAGTATCTTATGAAACCCCATTAAACAATTGGGGCTTTGACTGATAACTTAATTATTTATATTTTCACTTCTGTTATGGGTTTTATATAATTTTACTGATTACGACATTAGTTTATGGAAACAGTTTTTGGTTTTCAGTGTTATATGATTTAGAATTCTAAAATGTTTGGATTTTTGATGAAAACAAATGTTATCTTTTAGCGATTTCCATGATTTTTCTATCTTTTCTTTAACTTTTTCTTTCTTCTTTCCCTTTTTTTTTTTTCTATATATCGCTTTTCAGCTTTTGTTTTCATCAAGATTTCTTTCAAAGTTTTAATCCTCAAGTTCAAGANCTTTTCTTTTTTTTCTATATATCGCTTTTCAGCTTTTGTTTTCATCAAGATTTCTTTCAAAGTTTTAATCCTCAAGTTCAAGAATCTGAATTTTTCAAGGTACATATCCCAGTAGCCCTATGCTTTTATTTTTTTGGGTTCAAACTGCTAGTTATAATAAGTAGGAGTATTTTTTTTGTGCAGCTTTTTTAGAATGAGAGGTTGAGTGCACTATTTGGTAGTATATTTTTTTTCAAGATTCAACTCTAGTCATCATCTTTGCATATGTATTTCCTTTCTATTCTAATATCATTATTCTCCATTTTACACACATTTCTTCATTCTTAACTATTATTTGTGGTAAGAGTATTGAAGCTAAATGGCATGCAACAAGTTAGGATTCAAGTCTAAAGATTTTCATGTTGATGGACAATCATGGTTAGATACTAGTTGGATGTCAATGTGGAGAAAGAGGTCATGGACAAGTGTTCTTTCACAATAAAGGCTTATTTTGTTTCCACAACTCACGCGTATTTGTCTGTTTAACTTATTATTTTAATGCCCTTTGGACAAGTGTTTTAGCCCTTCAGAAGGACTATAGATCCCCTATCGATAGGGAGTGGAGTAGGATGGTTTTAATTTCCTTTGCTTGAATATATAAATGTTCCCATCTTTTAAATATCTCATTTATAGATTTCTATTTGTGTAGATGGAATTTGTGCATCGCAGATGGATGTATGAAAGAAATCATCCTAATCGTGCGGGGTTGAGGGATGAATTTATTGAAGGGTTGCTGAATTTATTGTTAAGGTTCAAACACTTGATGATTTTCTTATTGGAGGAAGGATTAGGTGTCCTTGTGTGAAATGTAAGTGTGTTAAGTTATTGAAATCAGACGAAGTTAAAGTCCATCTCTACATTTGTAGAAAATTATTATATATGGACTGTTCAGGGGGAGAATCATGTTAGTTTAGATGATGGAACAAGAGGAAACTGGGTGGAGACGCGTGCGTCAGACACATATGTAAAATTCTAACTTCATAATTATTTATGGTTTATTAATATTAGTTTGTTTACATGATCAACAACAATATAGGATATTTCTAAAATGAGGAGACGGGTTCAAAAGTACGGATATCAAACTAAACTCACCTAGTTATGTACCACAAATAGTCACTTGTATCTCTGGTAACATTTAAATTTGTTTCAACAGACCAAAAGATCTAATTGATGAGTTGTCATACAGTGCAGATATATCTTCATTGTAACTCTCCCAAGATAGCATCTCTGAATTAGTTGGTAGCATTTTCATCTTTGATGTTTGAACTCCAACCTGCACGTAGAATTTGGAAGCAGTTAAGTCCTTGCTATCAGAGTTCTTTTGCAAGTAGTGTATAGGAAATCAAAACTTTTAGAAGAAGCTAAAGATGCTAAAGAGTATTATTGAATGTACACAAGTTTCCGAGAAGGTGCAGCACGTACTTTGGTTGTGTTGAAGACTACATTTCTGCAGTCACGAAGGATGCTAATGTAGCAAGAAGGCAAGTTATAGTGCATGTTGTTGAACATTACTCTTGCAACAGATTTCCAGTCATTATTTGATAGGAAAGCTGCACAATCCCCTGTCTCCGAAGAGTACATGTATGCCTACAGTAACAACAAATATTCAATGAGGAACTGCTGATAATGAACCACGGCAACAAGACTAATGACACTAATGCAGGATTTTATATCTGTTGAAGGTTTCCTAAGGATGTGATTGCTGGATTTGCAGAAACTAAGGCTTTCTCACACATCTTTTAGAGTTCTTTTGCAATATAAATGTTTAATAGTTGAATCTCAAATATTTAAATACTCAGAGTCTTCAAGAACAATTGTGCGGGATGCATAGGATCATGTAACATTTAGTAGGATATCACAATATAGGATATTGCTTGATTTATTAATATTAGTTTGTTTACATGATAATTATGTTTTTCATTTCAGGAAGATTATCATAAAAGGTTGGAAGAATGACTACAAACTCAGCCTCCTTCAACTCAACCAACACTTGATGATATGGCTTCATTGTGGACACAGGCAGCGGGCGGAGTAAACAAAGCCAGAGTCTACGGACTAGGAGTATGTCGACCTACAGGTCTTTCAAACCCACTCTTAGCCAATTCTTCTCCTCAAAATCAAGAACAGATGGAAGATATGAGAAACGAGATTCGTGAATTGAAGCAATGATTGGACTCCCAAAATGGAACAATTGCCAAGATGCATAAATTCATGAGTAAACATGGGCATGATTTATCTGATGAAGAACAAACTGAATCTTATGTGTAGTAGTTTAGTTGTGATGTTTTTGTTGATTGGTAAACTTGATTGTGAGAGACAACTTTATGCATTGCTTTTAAACTTGAATGTGGGCTACTATTTGGATGTTTTTATGCCCAAAATTGTTAGGTTTAATGATTGGTATTAATGTATGGTTGGTTTAGATTGTTGATAATGTATGTTGGTTGCTATTTTTCATTTGTACTAGTTTGATAGGTGGTGTAGCTAGAAAGTGGGCAGAGTTCTGCCCAGTTTTACACAAAATTCCGACGAAAACTGTCGGACAACTGCCCAAATTTAAGCATAAATTCACAGTTTTTGGTCGGAAATGTTTTTACAAAAATTTAATATTCAAACAGTTTCTACGGATTCCGTCGGAAACTAAATAAAATTTATTTTTTAATTATTAATTTTCGTCTGATTCGGTCGAAAATGTTAAAAACAAAAATACATATTCACAAATTTTTGACGGATTCCGTCGAAAATTAAATAAAATTTAATTTTTAATTATTAGTTTCCGATAGATTCGGTCAGAAATGTTTTTAAAAGGAATTAAATTTATTTTCGAAGGAATCCGTCGGAAATCACCGACTGATTCGGTCGGAAATTGTTTTCCGACCAACTTATTTCCGACCGACCAATTTTGATCGAAAAACAGTCGCAAATATGTGATTTTCAACCGTTTTGCCCGTCGAAAATCTGTCATTTTCTAGTAGTGAAATACCAGCCCCAGAACCTGTACAGTTAAGAACATAAGTGCAGCATGAGTACATAAATATATATATGTACCCAGTGAGTATCCCACCTAAACTCGAAGAGGTAGTGACGAGAAGTCGACATGACACTCACTAAGGTCCAACAGTAATAATGTAAATAGGATATATGGAATGCAGTAGACATGTGAGACAGTAAGCACCAGATATCTATTAAATACAGAA